>NDXB01000419.1:0-55591 GCA_002631895.1 Agapornis roseicollis | reverse complement strand
TTTTTTTTTTTTTTTGTTTTTTTTTGTGAAAAATTTTTTTTTTTTTTTTTTTTTTTTTTTTTCAAGACAATCTTCTCCTATTTTGTCTCAAGGTTTTGCTCGTTTTTGTCTGCAAACATAATTGTTCTGTGTAGGGCTTCCTCCTTACCGGGGATTAACCCAACTATCAGAAAGAAGATGACAGGTTTAAAGGTCTTCCACCAAAGCTGTTAGCTTGGACAAACAGCAAAGAGTGGCCACTTATTCTGGAGCAGTGAAAAAGCTATTACTCGGTTTATATTTGTTCATTGTGAAGCAGAAGGTATCTCCTCCTATATATATTGTCAGCAGTCTCAGTATGGGCTGTTATAAATTAGGCTTATAAGAATATTAGTACTTGTGTGTGTGTCTTATCATCACTCTTGACTGATGCTCAGGTGTGAATTCCTCACTGCATCAGCAGCAGTCCCTGCCAGCTGTCTGCCCTTCATGGCAAAGGCAGTAAGTCCAGGATGCAGTGCTCTTGGAAGGGGCTTCATTGCAGTTGGGAACCCTGGCAATCTTTGTGCAGATCTTTTAGCTACAACTGTTTAAGATTATTTAGTGGCTTTTAAACATTGTTTATGCCCATTCCAAACAAGCCCACAGAACATCTGCACAGTGTCTGCTAGCTGTGCTTGGGGAGAGTCTACCAACAATCTGATATTGTTCTCAGCAAGTATATATCAGCCCAGATTTTTTTCCATGGCTCAGTATCCTCTTCAAGCATTGAAGGAGCTGTGACCTTTCATTGATTCAGGCATGGAAACTATAATCACAATATTGAGTAGTTATATTTGCTTTGGAAAAGTAATCCTATTGTTCTCTTTAAAAGTTTCAACTAACAGTCAGCATGAATGTCATCTTTATAAAAGGATAGAAAACCTGCAATGTCTGGTATTAATAAATGTCTCTGTGCTCAGTGTCTGAACTGGGTTGGGACTGAAAGGAGAGAATGAAGTCCTTATGACAGAACTCAGGGGTAGACTCTCTCGTGAGCATTTTTATGAGATGCAACTGCTACAGAAGTGCATCTTGAGCATCCCAAGGCAATCAGTTTGCTCTTCGTGGGAGCACAGCGATAATTTATTCCTGACAGGAGAGGAGAACCCATAGTGGTGGTCTGAACTGCCATTGCCATTCACTGATTCAGTCTGAGTGCACTCTGAACTGCTGAATGTATGATCAGAGGAAGAACTGTCCTGCTGGGAATAGATGGGGAGAGATAGCAGCCTCACTGAAATCACTGAGCCTAGCACTGCAGCAGAGGCAGTCTCAAACACTGCTAACTCTTAAGAAACTCATCCAAAAAATACTAGCAACAAAGAGCTTATAAGAGTAAATGTGACAGCAGAGACTTACACACTGACAACAGTTGCGATTGTAACAGTATACTGCAATCACTTAGAAAATTTATCTAATTTGTGACACTATTTTTCATAGCCTATTTGCTGTTGTAATGAGTGGTAACTGAAGAATCAGTGGTGGAAGGAGATTTGTCTTAAGGTTATGATACAGCACACGGTATCAAGTGAACTCGATTTGGTTCATGGTTCCTCCTTAGTGTTTCTGCATGGTTTCAAGAGAATCACTTAATCTCTCTCAGCTTCTTTTCCCTGTCTGCAAAAGAATAATGTTTTTGTCTATTTAAGTTGTAAGCTCTTTAGAAGTGTGAATGGGTCAAATGTTTATACTGCAGAAAATACACAGGGCTTTGATATTAACAATGGCCAATATGCTGTCATTAATAAAACCAGTACTAATTAGAAGTAAAGACTGCATTACACTTTAACAGAGCTGCATTAGATAACAGTGGATGTACATACTGAATTCGTGTAATTTTCACAGTTGTGCTCAGAGAAGGGAATTGTTTTGGCTGAAAAACAACTCAAACAAGCAGTGCCAGCAGCTGTGAGGTCAGGAATAACTGTTGCATTTTATTTTTCAGCTCTTGGTCTTACAGTTCATTTAGTAAAAGAAGGAGGTGAGAAACACACAGAAAGTTTTGATAGTGTTCAGCACTACTTTCCTGTAGTTGGTCTTTGTTGGTTAGCAGGCATGCCACAGATTCACTGCTTTTAAAGGGTCCAAGGTATAAATGGTTGAAAACAGATCACATTATGGTAGAGCCACTTGCTGACCAGTCAAAAAGATACTCAGGTATTATACTCTGAATCATAGAAGTTTTCTTATGCAAGTCCCTCCCAGAGCTAAAGTTCACAACCTAAATGTAGTATACATAAAACCCAGGGCTTATAAAAGCAAAGAGACCTAGAGTGTATCTTGTTTATGTATGCAGATGTTTTTTTCTGGATAATATAATCATACAAGCATGATTGCAGAGACCAAAAATGTTCATATGTTGATGGGTGCCAGTTTTGGAGATAATCTGAGTTCATCTTTCAACCCTGACAACAGGTTTTACAAGAAGGCCCTGATACGGCATTTGTAAGGAGGGAGAGACAAAGGAGTCATGCTCCCTTGTTAACAGACTCTTGAAAGACCCCCATAGAGGAGGCAGTCTTGTAAAAGAAGTTGTACATATCTTTGACTCACATCTCAAAGAGTGCATGTCGACAGTTTGCCTTTTTCTGGGAAGAAATTAGGGAGAATCACAGATTTTTTTTATTTCTTTCTAATGACATACAGAAATAATTGTCTGTGGCTTGAGGAAGAAAAAGAAAAACATAGATTCCATTTGAATAAACACAGGTAAATGAGCAAGTGGGAGTTGCAGGGTGTTGAAGTAAAAAGGAGTAAGGCCAGCAGGAAAATCATCTTTTATTTCACCAAAGATACAAGTTCTTCTTTGGATTTGAAACAGAAAGTATAAGAGGGATTTGAAACAGAAAGTATAAGAGAAATTTGAAGCAGCCTTAGTATGCTGGTTTTCATTCCTTCATCTTTTGGGATTGGAGGGTTTATACTTTAAACAAGGGTCATGGTCATTCTGATGTTATTTTCCTTTTTCATGGAAGGATGCATGGCCTTGAAATCTGTGTCAGTGATTCTGTTTCTGCATAGTCAGCCTATGACCCACCTTTGCTTTGTGCCTTTTGGATTCTGAGCACAATCCATTTCCCACAGATTTTGTTAATGCATTGACTTTGAACATATTTCCTATAAATTTTTCAAATCAGACTACTGCTAGCCATAGCAACAGAGGCCTGACTTTTCCAGAAGTATGAAAGCCATGAGGGAAAAGAACAAAAGTTGAGCTTGTGGGACTAATTCTGGCCACACTGAAACTGTCCAGATGCCAGCATAAAAAATGAAAGCAATGGAAACAAGTATCCCACTTATATACATTTACCACAATGATATAAGTATCGTCCATTTTACAACATGGGAAAAAAAAAGGTCTTTCATTGCATGGAAATATGTTGCATAACTACTGTGCTCTACTGTTTGGAAAATGCTGGGACAAGCCAACACCAACACTTCCTATCATTCTCATATTTGGTTAATCAAATTACTTTTTACCAGACATTAGCCAGAACACTAGATAATTGTTTTCTATTTTAAATAATGGCTTTCTGAATTCAAAGGGCCTTGTCTGAGTCTGCCAAACCTGGCATTAAGCTTGAGTAAAACAGTATCCAATTATGCCCATTACCCCTAGGCAAGTACTTTTCCTAGAAAAATCACCTGTCAACAGCACAGCATTCTGCCAGAGTAATTTTTATTCCCTTTCTGTTCCAGAGGCATTTTATTTGCTGATCTATTAGTTGAAAAGTCCCTGTCAAAGAGGAGGAAATAACAATCATGTTTTAGTGAAGCAACATACTCGTACAGAGGTAAAAAGGTTATATCAGTCCAACACAATGCATTCTTTCCATTATTCTGACTCAGACATGCAGACTGTGAAGAAGTCAACTTTGCTCCAGGAGTGATTAGGAATGGATATGGAAAGGTCTAGGAAGATCATAGGAGTTAGGAAAACCTGATCAACTTTATATGCAGAAGACTGCCCTCACCTTTTTTAGTTAGATTTTACCCTGCTATGAGAAAGAGGCAAAAAAGCCCTAAACCACAAACAACCCAAAACCCAAAGCAAAACAATCAATAAAAAGTAGCTGGTGAAATTTTTTTCTTTGCAAATAAGGACACTATCTGTAGTCTCTAACATGAAAAGGGCTAGTGGTACCCAGCAGTTATTATGGTGAAATATGAAGTTTGAATGTTGAGAATCCCTATGAAGTTCTCCATATCTTTCTCTCTTGTTTTTAGATTGTTCCAAGGTTTCCATTTAATTTCCAATTTAACTTAAGTGGGCTCCACAAAGAAATCGTACTGTGATTTTAAAAAGTACAGTAAATAATTTGCAACATAAAACAGGGGTTGCTTTGGAGGTTCCTTTTATAAAGTCAAGTAATTTAGCATTTTTCATACTAGCAAGCCATGACCAGAGGGTGGTAACATTCTGTGAAGAAGAGGCATGTCAAGAGGAAACAAATGAATCTGAGGATACATATAAGAGAAACAACATCGACTACATTCAATCTGAACAAGTAATGTTGAGCAACCTGATCTATTTTTCTTAGCCAAAATAGCAGCTACTTAACAGTCACAAAGATTTCTTTTTACACTTTCTTTGCCAATTCAATAGTACACAGAGGAGTAAGAGAATTGGAGGATGGGAGAAGTCTTGTCTCATTTCTTGTCTGACAGTGATTAATATTTTAGCTTTGCCATTTTTAATTACGAATAATAGGAGATAGAGTTGTATTAAGGTGCCTCTTCAGCAGGTCTAGCAAGGAAGCCCTAAAAGAGGCTACGCATACAAGTAGGTCTTTGAATTTATGTATACAATTGCTGCACTGAGCATATAAAATGGTACACAACTGCTAAGTAGTATTGCTATGAGCAGAAAGCCTGTGAGATATGGACACTCCCCATAGTGCTTGCTACTAGATCTATCCAGGCATAGAGTCAGACATCAGCACTCAGCCCCCTAGAAGAATTAACAGCCTTGATATAGGGACTTAAGCATGTGGTGAGTTTGCCCAGGATCATGGACTCCAAAAAGACCATCATGCCCACTGGTAAACATCAATAATGAAGAGTAGTTTAAACTTCAGTTCTAGGGATTTTTGCTTCCCCCTCCCATTCCACTCTTGCTGAGAATTCAAAGTCCTGAAATATCTTGTAAAAGACATACTTCTGAATTCTTTCAAAACTGATGGATGAAAGAAAGATTGTTCTTTCTTTCAAAGCATGCCCCGAGGAGTATATGGTGATAGCCTGTCTCCACTGCTGTTCAGTGTTTAGCATAAGCAATGAGGCTGTTGTAAGCCTGATGAAATTTAAGCATGCATTTCACTTTCTGCTGGAATATGCATTACTGCCCAGTCTCTAGGGTTCTTCAGGCAAAAGGCTTTTCCCCCTTTCTTTGAAGCTTTTTCTGCTTTCCTCAGAACTGGGGAGTGTTCACTGTAAAGGGGAAAAGTAGTAGGAGCAACATTCATTAGGATGATTTACAGGCAGAAACTTTGTTCCTTGCTTCAGTCAGCACAGCACCATTAGTGAAACAATAAGCATTTCCTCATCTTGCTTTCACACCACTGACTCACCTGACCAAATTTACTCTCTCTAAAGCCCCTCTTACACCCTCATCAAATGGCATCCTCTAATGGTGAAGACTATCCCTGTTACACGGTAAGTGAATCAAATCTCCTTGGCTGGAGAAGGAAGTGGATCTGTGAATGATGCTCTGACCCTGGGAGAAGCATCGGATAGGAGCACTATCACCCACCTTCTTGATTCCTTTTCCCAATAGCACTCAGTCTGTTGGTGGTACCTGTACAGTACCTCCCACCCTGCAGGGTAACTTGTGAATGGTAACCCAACTCTGGAGATGTGGGAGATGCTAAATTATCAGCACTAATAAGGCAAACAGACTTGCTAGCTAAGCAGGAGAACCCCAAGCATAGAGAAAACTTGAACACTGAAAGATTAGATGCCTGCAAGTGTAAACACCACACATTTAAGAGGCAGCTGAACAAGGGTCTTGAGGGTCAGGATTTTTGACTGGGAGCATAAAGTAGCAAGTGAGCATTGAAGTCATATCCAAGCCCTTCCATGGATTTAGCCCTCAAGCCCTATTAAGCAAGCAGCCACCTTAAACACACCTCAGGAATTGCAGTCTTGTTTATCACTTCCAACAGGCAGCACTTTAAACACACACATGTGTATATATGTGTGTATAAAAGGAATACCTGGAGAAATTTAAAACATCTTAATTAGACTTAAGATGTGTGGTTCAGATAAGATTGGCATGGGGCCACTGCATTCCAAGATTCTCAAATAGCATAATCTAATTAATTTTGTTTAAGAACACAGAGGTCATAAACATACAGTAATTTGAAACACTTAGTACCCTGCCAGCTGGCACCGTCTCCTTTCCACTTCTTTGCACTGTAATTTCACTTCCATTTGTGCTGAGCCTGAAATCTCCTCACTCTAGTAGTAGGCTGTATTATGTTACACAGAATTCAGCTGAGGTATTTTTTAATGAACTAATTACATGTTAGTTAATAATAGAACATTTCTTTAGTAGTCAACTCCTGAATATAATTCTGAGAGAACTACTGTGGGATCCTGCGGAGATGTTTAGGAACAGGTTTCAACTAAAAGCACTATGTTTATTCTTTAATATGGTATAAATAAATAAGCAAGATTTCCACTGAAAAGCTGGACAGTTTATCTTTTCACTGCTGCACTGTGCACTGATGTTTTCCCTGCATGATTTTTGAAAGTAATTAAAAAAAAACTAATGGATATTATTTATCAATACCTGCTATCAGAAAAGCATTCCTTCTGTTTGCCCTCCACTAGTGTCCAGCCTATTCCTGCTGCAGTGCTGTAGACACAGTCTATGCACTCATTTCCTAGGCAATCTCTGAGTGCCTGGAACAGACAGCTTCTGTGAGGTTCAGACCCTCTTTATGGCTCCCCTGAACAAGTCAACATGATGTCATGTAACATGATGTTGTGCAAATCTCTCACTGTTCTGCCCACCAGGGAACCATCTGGATGATGTGTTTAGCCAAATATCCAAAGAGGTCAGTGCATTTCTAGTTACTGAGATGAAATGCAGATAAATTTCACGACTGTAGAGCTCATATTTGTCATTCAGAAATTATGCTCCAAGGACACATGCCTTTAAATGTTGCCTTTTGACCACGGGGTTTAGTTTTGAGATAGCAGGAGCCAATGAGCTACAGATAAATTTTGATGACCTATGGATATTATTACTTCAGAAGCATATACTTTGGAGAATGACATAGGTCACATTCTCTTTGGCTGATGTAAATGAGCATGGGCTGATGAAGCAACATTTAAGTTACACAGATTTATAGCAAGGAAGGATCTGGCTCGACATACAGAGACATGTACACGTCATACACAGGCTTCACTATTCTCCTCACAGCATGTGCATAACTATCACTAATGCTAATGAAAGGCATGCACTGAGGGCTTATGTTCTTACATGTACATTAGTGTGCGAAGATCTCCATCAAAGATTTTCTCTGCTGGAAGACAGGGGTACGGTTACAAAGCTATTCTCTGTCTGGTACTGCCAGCAGCACTGTAAATCCCCCACACTCCGTATCTAATGTACTCAGATGCAGAGGAGGCAAACAGTCATGCCAGGGGAAAGTAAGAGGAGCACAGGCTGGCTAAAAGGCAGCTCTCAGAGACGAAAACCAGATGGAACACCCTACGATCCCAGCACTGGGCGCCTGAGAACCATTCAGCCTTAACCCTTAGCCAACTAGAAACTGACGGATAATTGCCAAAGGTTAGTGTTAGTGAAAATATGAAGCATATATTTTTTGAGCATTAAACTGTGTGATGTGGGAGTATTGAAGTGTTGTACACAAGCGATGCATACACATCCTATTTCTTACCTTACACTACTGTTAGGGACAAGGACTTTCAGCTGCAGAATCCCTGAGGTAGACAGGGGTCTTTGGGGTTTCTAGCCCAATCTGCTACTTGGACCAGGTACAGTGGGAGTGGGCTGCTTAGAGCTTTGCTCTGTCAGTTTTGAGTATCTCCAAGGATGAAGATGCTGCCACTCCTCTTGGCAACTTGTTCCAGTCTTGACTTAAGTTCTCCCTTATATTGGGCCAGAATTTCCTGTGTGGCAACTGAAGTCCATTGTTTCACATCCTTAGTAAAATCAAGATTTGACCACAGCTTCATTAACCCCATTGAATGTATCTGAACAGTTTTAAGTAGTTTTACTTTAAATTGTAGTGCAGATAGAACTGCAGGGCACAGACGATCAATAATGTTATGCAAACCCTTTCAGTATGGATTTGCTTGGATCTGATACTTACTATATGACACTTCCATATAAGTGGTTTCTGTAAAATAATTAGTGGTATGTGACTAATCACTTTTCTATTGTATTTGTTTCTGACATTGCTTAGTGATCTCAATCCAGTTCTCAATGGACTGGAAGCCCACCTTCCCAGTAGGTGCTCACACATTTCTTCACAAAGTTCTAGATTCCTATAGGTATTTAGGCATTATTCTGCTCAGTCTTGCAAGGCCTAAGTGATTTAGACAGGTAAGAACCATTTTCAGAGTTGTCTGCCTTAAGACTCCTTGAAAGTTAAGTTTTAAGTGAAAAAGAAGCTGGAATTTACCCTTCATCCCTAGAAGTTGCTTCTCCACACATAGGAGGCAGAAATTATGTAGCGTGAGTTGTGGAAATTTATGTTGCCTTTGTAGATGTTGTGCCTGTTAAGAGAACTTTTCTTCCAGAATCCGTGTCACTCAAATCTAATAATTATGTTTCTTAAATTAAAAAAGGACATGCTATTGGCTACAGCCAATTTGTATCTATTTTTTTTTCATGGATATAGAAAAAATACCCTCTAAAACCCACAGACTCTCTCTTAAGAAAGAATGCAAAGAAAAATGAGCTTTTTTTAAGAACTTGAATAGGGTCTTGATGAAAGGTACTCTACAGGAGCATAGCTGAGAATGGCCAAAGAGGAGATGTGATTCACATACCTCTGCATATGAGATCAAACCACTGCTTCACATCTGGTGAGTTTATACTGACAGTTTATTTCCAAAGACAGTCATCAATATAGTGTCTGAGAGCTTAATTCTTCTCCCAATAACTCAGTACAAAGACTCCCACTGGCTTCTAACATGTGGCTTGAAAGCCTGCATATTCAATGCCTAAAAAATGAACTACTACTCACCCAGGAGAAAAGCCAGGCAGAAAGTATTCAAATATAAACATTTACATTTAATGAATTGCCTCTATTGAAATGCATCACAAAATTGATTGATTCTCTATCTTTTTCTTTTTGAGGGGGTCATTCTTTTTTTCAGAATATCTTTTCTAAATTAATGTAGCTATTGAAATAGCCTATTTCACACAGGATGTGGTATTCACTGAGACTGGAGGAATGAGAGTACTACAGACTTGAAGTTCATGAGGTCTTTCTTTAAAATACATTTCCAGTTCAGCAATCAAACATTGCAATTAATGAATTATTGTTAATCTCAAAAAGCAATAACACTTCCCTTCACTGTCTTCCTGATTTTCATGAGAAGGCACTACTGAAAATAACCTTCCTCCCTGACTGAGGTCTGTGGTGCAGGAACTGTGATTCTTGTCCTGCTGAGCAATATTATACAACCAAGTGCTGAGCCACATGAAGTTTTTGGCTGTGCTTTTTCGGTTTTTTTCCCAGTTCTCCAGATTCCTGTGCCCTGTTCTCCAGTTCCCAGAGGTAGGCATTTCTGTAATTTCAATTCACTTCCAAATATCTTCAGAAAATTCAAAGCGCTCTTGGCTTGCATTTCATACACAGCCCAGTGCCAAAAACCTATCTGCATTTTTTCCCTTGTATATCCTAAGTCTAAACTTAGTTTTCCTTTCACATTTTTCAGTACTATGCAATCCTGGGGGGAAACAGCTATTCAGGGTAGTATTAACCCTGTGTGAAATACAAAGTGTGAACAGTTTAGCTGCCCATCATCACTCAGCTGAACAAAATAGCTTTGTGGCTGGACACTTCTTCCACATTCATTCTCCTCCCTGAAATTGCTTAAACAATATCCATCTTACTCATTCTTTCTAAAACTATAGACTCACATTGTCTAGCCTGTCTAACAGCCCCCTAATCCAGTCAGAAAGCCCAACCTGTTTGAAATAACCAAGCATGCATGTGGAATTTGCAATAGGAACGTAATAGACCTACTAACCACACTTATTACAGCCCTCTCAATTGTTCAAACATGTCTCCCACCTGTTGCTGCTTATAATGTGCTCAAGTGCCATCGAGTGCAAAAGTTATGGTGCTATTTATATGGAACCTTCTCAGACATGCACGAGGTGCAAGATATATTTACAAGAGCCTTCTTTCATCTCTTCCACTAGGCACAACAGGGATTTTGTCTCCTCCCTGGATGCACATGTGACTGCAGATGTCGTTAATAGAAATAAAATATTCCCATCACACAGACACCAAACCCCAGGGAGACCAGTGCAGGAATTCTCTTGAGCTTTCATTTGGAGAAGGAGAAAGTGGAAAAAAAGAAAGAGCAAACAGAAATGCCCCTCAGCTTTGCCTGTTTAATTCAAGAGTTGTGGGTGAACATGGGATGAAAACAGGAAGGAACTACAAGAATACAGTTGGGTGGGAGTTGTTCCAAAATCCTACAAGAAATTTGTATTGGCTTTGGGGACCTGAAGCTTTGTGGAGTTAATGGAAAGATTCAGACTCACTTGAATGTGTTGGATCAATCGCTTAATGCAGAAATGTGTCCTAAGAGGTGAGGCATCCCTTGTGCACAGCTACAAGGCACAGAACAGTGAACTGGCTTTAATTAAGCCAGCTAAAATCTTTATCATTAACTTTCCAGAGCAAAGATTTTACCCCAGAGTTTCTCTGCTTTGCAATTTCAAGAGTCTCAGTTGACACTGTTAAGGTTAGGCCACATGAGGGTCGCCAGTTATAAAGCAAAACACAGACCCATTGTGCTTCACTGCTTCACTCAACTAGAAAAAAAGCCCCAAACAACAAACCAATCAAAACTCCAAATTTGTTTCAAATTACCCTGTAGAATAGATGAGATTTCTGTCTTTACAGCTCCCTTATGCCTGAGTCTGGAATTTCTATGAAGATGTGGATGAATCTTCTCAGGACCAACACACCAAATGCTGTTGTCTTAGTGCTGTATAGAGACCTGAATAATGGGGATTTTTGGGTGCCAGCACACTGTCTATGGAAACATGGAGCTCTGCACAAGCAGGCTTACCTTTTTCTTCTCAAAGAATAAGATAAGCCTTATTCTCCACTTTAGCTGGGAGATTTTCAGTGGCTGAGCTATACTTCAGACATCCCATGATCTCTCACTCATTTACTGTACCATGAACCACACCTTTTCCTTCTTGAAAGTGTTGGCATTATCCCATTATAAAATGAGATTATCCTGTGAGCTCAGAGCTTGCAGAACCTCTAAGTCCATCTGCTGGTTTGGTGCCACTGTGTGTATATCTCTGTGGACCTGTGTATGAGCAGTATTCCAGGCACAGCTGGCTGAAACACTGCTATATAATCTGTGTTGGAAGGAAAACTAGGTTTTCAGCTAAACTTTCCTTTTTTTTTTTTTTTTTCTCCACTTGCATGTTTGGGCAACTGGCTGTATCTGATTTGGTGTGATATATATTGNTGGTGAAGGTGGTTTTTTGGGTTAATTTTCCTTTTTTTTTTTTTTTTTTCTCTCTCATAGATTGTCTGCTTTCCATGGTAATTTCCAACTTCTGGCTGAAACCCCAAAGCATTTGCAATGAAATGCCCTGTGTGCTTCTATGAGGTGGTGCATGGCACAGCAAGGTAAGGCAACATTTTCTGACAAGTACTGCTGATATACACTCATATTCATGTTGATTCTTTTTCATGCAGCAAGTTGTTAGTGGAGCCACTGAAAATTACAGACAGATGGAAGATACAGGTTTTTGAGTGGAACTTGTTTAGCATGCTGAACACTACCACAAATATGTTTTTATATGCACTCTTCTTTGAAGTGTGATGCATGTAGCGTGTGTGAGTTGCTGTCTCATTTTTCTATTAAATTAGAAGAAAAACCCTACCCACAGATCTAGCTGGGTGGTAGCTCCATTTTTCCCAGTAGCTTCTGACAGTAGTTACATTTCATTTAAAACATACACTCACTTTTCCTGCATTCCCCAATGTAAACATGTAAAAGATGCTGGAATTTACTGAAGAAAAACGAACTTTGCAGTCCTGTAATGCAGAGGGTGGCACAGGAGGGCCAGCGAAAACACATCTGTGGGTGAAAGGATCACATTCTGCCTTTCACAGCCAGAGAGCTATAGGTTTTGCTCAGCTGCCCCTGGAAGCACTAAACTCAGCATTTGCTTTCTCTGAAGGGGATTGGTCTGTTCCCAGTCCCAGTGTACGACTTGTAGGGGGGTATGAGGAATGCAGCTCTGTCATGCTTGGAGTAAAGGTAGTTTCACTGTCCTTGCCTTGCTCCTCTCCCTCAGTTAGTCCATTACCCAGGACCAGCTGTTAATTGTGCCTCTACCTCTCCATCAGAGCATACACAGCACTTGGACATTTAGCTTTTAAGGCTATGCAGGCAGGTTTTGTATACTGTCACTAAAAATTACATCCGACTGCCAACACCTTAGTGTTTTCAGCATCTTTTACTACTGGAGAAAATGAAGATTTTTTTTTTTGTGTTTAATTTACTTTATTTGTGAGCTCTGTGTGTCTGGGTTAATTCCTTTTGGCTGCAGTTTGAAAGAATGCCATTCGCAAGAAACCACAAGAGGCTTAAAGAGTGAAGCAATTACTGCATCCACAGTCTTGGAAAAGTCTGATAACAGCAAAGACCGTTCCTACAGCTCAGTGGCAGGCCTGAGTATGCTGTGAGAGTACAGCATGAAAATGACTCATGGGCCAGTGCGGCGTCCTCAGTGCTTGCACACTGACATCAAAGCCTAGGAACTCAAGGCCTCCGTTGAATGAGCTCAACTGCATTTAAGGAGATTCTGGTAATCAGTCTAAAAAAAGCACATTAGGCATGTATAAGGAAGCAAAGCACACAATTCCTTTGTTATCTCTGGCATCAGTGGAAGGATAGAGAAGAGCTGAATTTTCCCAGGGTGTCCATCAGAGAAGAGCCCTGCAGGTTTTTTCAGATGCCCATCAATGGCATTACCATTTATCAGGGGAAAGTACACAGTGCCATCCTATGTGAAAGGAGCATAATCTTGTATGACTGTAAATCAGGTTCTTGCAAAGTGTTGATTTTGTCACATCCTGAAAGTTTGTCAAACAGATGGTTTGTTTTGTGATACTGACATCTTCATACACATAGAAATGCTCATAATTTTGTTTGTTCCTTATCTGTTTACAGACTATCATCATGTTCTCATCTATGTGTAGTAAAACTAAGGTCAATTTTCTCCCAGAATAGTTGATACCGCTTTGTTCTGGAAGACTCTGGCTGCAGTGTGTGGAGCCCCTTCTTTTCAAAGTCCTCACACCATTAGCCTCTCACCTATAGACTACTAATTTCAAAACTAAGCAAATCTAATTTTATTTTCCAATGGTAGAGAATTGACTTATTTTCTTTTTACATCTGCATTTAATTTCTCAGTAATTAACCTCAGATACTAACAGTTCCAATTCAGTTTCCTACTGGATGGTTGTATGACAAAAGCTCAATAACTGGTTCCTGTGTCTTGAAGATTCTTTATACATCTTGGAGCTCAGGCAAACTGGATTCAATCCTGTTCATGCCCCAGACTGCCTTCATGAGCATGGATAGCTTCTCTTCTCAATGCCTACAGTAGGTCAGCTTTCTTTTAGGTGGGCTAGCTCTCCCAGTGCTACCATTTTTCATACTTACAAATAAGGAAAAAAGGTTTTTAGGTTTTCACACAGCAGTGATTTGGACTTGATCTTAATTTTTAACAACAGGTATTAGCTAATGTGTACCAGAGTGGTGCTGTAATCCTGGCTGAGACCTCAGTGTTTCCACAAATAAACATCAACAGCAAAGAACAAGAATACTGCATCTTCTAAGACGCCCATGGCAGGGAGATTGGAAGTATGTGATCTTAAGGTGCTTTCCAAACCTATGATCCTATGTGGTAAATTACATCTTAGAGACAAAAGGTTTTGTGAAACTTCTGCTGAGAACAGAACACTGTTCAGGTTGTTTTTATTTTGGATTAGACAAATTGCTTAATTTTAAATGGACTATAGTTTTTTTCCAAGAGTGTGGGGTGAGCAAAAGGAAATGCACACAATAATATAATCACAATACAATGGAGTCATTATAAAATGTATGGGAGAACATGTAGGAGGAAAGCAACTTAAGAATAGGCAGGAGGAAAGGTGGGTTTGAAAAGAAAGGAACTTCTTCTAAACATTTTACAAAACAGCAGAATGATCATTTTTTGAGTGATAAAATCCACTGTTTTCATGCTAAATTTATGATGAACACCTGTTGTGGCATATGACAAGTACTGTCATCATGAGACTGTGGCTAGTGGCAGCTTGATTCTCCAGATATATAAAAGCTTATTGCCTGCAATATTGGAGACATTCCCACACTGAAGTTTCAGATAACCCCACATAAGTACTCATTTTATAAAATAATAGTAGAACTGATTCAGACTATGTGGAGGAAATCTCATTCATGCAGAATGGGGCAATTACTGAAACAACAGATGTGAGTAACACTGGTGCATCTTTCAATGGCAGCTCTTTGGCACAAATATGCATCTGTTTGAAGAATAACAAATGGACTGGACTAAAAAAGCCCAATCTGTGTTTTACTCTTTCTCAGCCGGTGACTGGTGAATTTCCACCTCTAAGGGGAATGCCTCTTTGCCCTGGCCACATATTTCTTGAAATGGTCAGGGTTCTCACTAAATCATATTTTATATTCCTCTTCCTGTTGCAGCAGTTGCTCATTCAGGGTTTGGTTTTTAAAAGTGACAGTGTGGGTTTTCTAGGGGAAGATGTCAGGAAGGGGTGGCATTGATAATTTAAAGCTCTTCCCCAGATGAATTTCAGGCTATGAGCATACTGGTTAAAAAGACTAGCATCATGAAAACAAAAATGTAGACAAAGTTGTGGAAATGTCTCCTCTCCTTCTGACAGTCACTCACCCATCATCCATGTTAAAGTGTAAACCCTTTCTGCTCTCACACAAAGTGAGGGATGCAATAAGGAGGAAATCATTTCACCTTTTTCAGTATAATTTGTTTAACTGATAATGACCAACTCTGATGGGAAGAGTCAGAAACTGAGAAAAATGAGTTTCTCCTTTTGTAATTCTTTTGGGATCAGGCACTAGTTTAGCCCTAGCAAGACGTTTTAGCCCTCCCAGGAAGGAAAAGAGACAGAGGAAAAACAAACATATGGAGAAAACCAGCAGACTGGAGCACAGTAAATACAAAAGACTCCATGGGGAGTTACAGGTTTGGAAATGAATGAATGTGAAAGCAGAGGAAGGACACAAAGAGCACCCATGTCAGTGTCCCATGCTCCCAGGAGGGGTACTAGGAGGTGGTGGTGGCTGCCCAGGGGTTCTCTGCCATGGGGCTAGGGCAGCAGGGCAATGGGGACAGGACCACTGGAAATGGGACTCCCCATATCTCATTTTGCTGTTGCTTCTTCCTCCTGGTGTTGTGAATGGCTGGAGCCTAGAGAAAGCTGATGGAGAATCTCTGATGACTTGCGGGGCTTTATTGTGAAAGGTTAGATATGTCTACATTCATCTGGTTATCAAAGGTGGTGTTCCAAACTGGACCATGAGACTGTCTTAGAAATAGCTTAAATTACAGTGTCAGACTAGCTTGTAATGTTCCCAGCAGAATAGTGAGGGACTTTCACTAGGAGAAAACAAACAAATAAACAAGAAGTGAGAGAAAAGAAGCTTTTTTCCATATTTTGCTTGGAGGCAACAGACATTTATCGTACCTCTTTTGGCAGGCCTGACTCTTGGCTCAAAGCAAAGCAAAACTTTCCATGGAGAGTGAATGGTGCTACTGACCCAGACACAGAGGTGTGGGAATATATGGATTAATACAAACTGTCTCCAGTAAGGATGTTTTACTGGGAAGACAGCTGCTACTTTGTAAGGTCCCTGTGGCAAGGGGATCTCTTTATTTCTGTACAGAGGGGTTTTCCTCCATGCCTATGTCTCAAAGGCATAGCTGTCACACGAGTTATAAATGACAACAGTGATCACTGCTGAAAGCACAGCCGCAGCCTGGCTGTAGAGCCTCTGCCAGCACTCTCAGCCATGGAAGGCCAAAGGATAATGTTGGCTGAGTGAAATGGCTCTTCAGAGATTTACAGAGTGGATTATACTTGAAAAGGGAATCCTCTCTTACGTCTATTCTTGGGAAAGAAATGCTCGGCACTGTTCAAGGTTGTTCTGAGTTGGGCAAGTGCTCTGAAGCTGAAAGCAGAACTAGATTCCTGCCATTCCATCAACATACTCCAGTGAAGTCCCAAACACCTGACAGTAGAAGTGAAAGAAACCCAAGCTGTTTATCTAGTGTAATGGCACAGGATGGAACCAAGCCTGAGTTACATGAAGAATATTTTGTTCTTGTCCACATCCTTTTTATTACGTTACTTGCCACTGAAGTATCTCTGTGGCTTTCAGCAGCATATCCATAATGTGATGAACATTTGTCTTGTCACTGTTTCCTACTTTAATCTTCTCTTTGAGGGCAGAGATATTTAGAGTAATGTAGTTCTGGCAGAAGTTTAGTTTGAGGACTGTGTTTGTTTTAAAGAAGAAAAAGCCAAACCCCAAGATATTTTCTAGCAAATACAAAGCTTGTACATAAAATAATTTTATCTGGAGAGTACAATAGAAGAAATAACTGACAATTATCTGTGTGCTTAGGAGATCTTTTAGATGCCTGGAGCCTATGTATGTGAGCATCAGCAACAGAATTGTATATATGGAAGCCACACAACTGTGACATAACTGGAAAACACCTAAAATCATACAAATGAACTGCTCATTCCGAAATACCTAAAGTTTTCATTAGTACTCATTAAAAGTAATTTTCAGTATTAATCCCATTGCTTTCTCTTTTGATTTTATCCAAGTTTGCACCATAGTTTTAAGAAAAAAAAAATCTTTAAAATTATTATGGATTTTAACAACTGTTTCAGGAAGAATCATGCTGAAAGATATGATCTTTAAACTGCTTCTTTTGCTTTGTTTTGCTTATGTTGCTGCTTTACACATTTTTGGCAACCCTGAATAAAGTTTTCTTTGTTCAAGCAAGTCTTCTTTGTTTTCAAGAAGTTTTGCATTCTTTCAAGTCGGTGAAATCCAGTGTTAGAAAACTTAACCAGCCCTGATGTAGCTGGTTTACCTGCCTACCAATTGTCACTTGAATATGTCAGGACCAAGCTCAAGAATCACGTACTTCATCCAATTTTGATGAATTTATTTAGCATTTTTGCTCTCACATGACATTTAATTATATGACTCTAATTATATGACTTTAACTGTATGAATGGTCTACCAAAAACATTAGGGATACTCATGAAGTTAAGATCACTCCTGTGCGTGAATATCTTTCTGATTCAGTATGCAAATGACTTCCCAATTGTGTGAATGAAGTTTGTGGACCTGTGAAGGAACTTTTTAACTTGCAGTCATGTTTTGTTCCCTCACTGCTCTCCTACTTCCTCTA
The DNA here is from genome assembly GCA_002631895.1 of Agapornis roseicollis. NCBI lineage: Eukaryota > Metazoa > Chordata > Aves > Psittaciformes > Psittacidae > Agapornis > Agapornis roseicollis. The sequence continues at coordinate 37,824 of NDXB01000419.1, read as the reverse complement.
CAGGGGCGGATAAAATAACAATTTTATGTTAAATATTTATGTTGTAGCGTCATACACTTAGGATGTAACTCTGATACCTAATATGCAAGCTTTCCCTGAAAAACTTTATATCCTGTACAATATTAAACGTCTGTATTTTGTTTGGTTCAGGTTCTCACACAAGTGTGAAATAGGAATTTGAAGCTATAAATCACTGTCGGCCAGTCTTTACCTTAAGTGCTAACCACATCCCTGAATCAACAATATGTTTTCCTTCCTTTCCACAGATGGGTTGACCCTGTGGGTTCACCATGCGTTATTACACCTAGAAATTCCAGCCACACTCGCTGGTTGCATCACTAACCACTATTCATTGCTGAGCTGTAGAACGTCTTCTCAGATGATTTACAGTCACACAACTGAGAGCTTTTACTCTCCTCCCAGAGCATTCTTTCAAACAGAAAACCTCAACCCTATTAATATAATCCTAATAGTTAATGTAAAATACTAAAACACTTTCTAATTACTTCCTTCCCATTTCCTATGTTTTTTCTTTTAATAACATGCATTTTTCTTATTATTGCTTGGTTTCAGACTCATTTATTTTCTGTAATAGGTCTGCTTCATTTCCTTGAACTGTGAGCATCAGGGACCTGCATATTTAACTCACCTGATGACTTGAGGCAATATGGGAAAGAGATGGTCTAGAAAAGCTTGAAAATGTCACTTGCTCTTGCAGTGTTGTTACATGGGTTCCCATGATAGCCTGTCGTCCCTTACAGAGCAACTAGCTTCTAAGTACTTTGAAATTGCAGTTAAAAGCACTGCAATGAGCTTGTGCTTCAGAGGGAAGAGGTTTGAATATTGACTCAATAATGGTTTCATACAACATACAGGTAGCCCTCAGAAGCATCCCAAGTTAGTATTGGCTCTCTGCAATGCCTCAAGGAATGCACAGTTTAGAAGGGCATCTTGAACAGGGTGATGGTAAGATACCTAGGAACAAAAACATCTCAAGGAAACAACTTTCCATGGGAGTAACACTCCTTTGCAAGCAACTCAAAAGTCTCAGAAGGAATGTCCTCAGCAAAGCAAGAACAGCAACAAGAGACTTTCTCAGAGGGCAAAAAGGCAGGCAGGCAGCATCTTTCCACCCACCATGCTAATGGAGGTAAGTCAATTGCTTTCTTTCTGTGAGTTTTTGTGGGTAACAACTATGAAACAGAATGCTACTTTCACCACTGATACATGCTCTTCCGCTGCAACTAATTGGATAAGCTGTATCTTCAGCTGCTGTAATTGTCTCATCTCAATGATTTCAGCTGAGTTGAGGACCTCAACTTTGAAATGTGAAGTTTCTTTTCTGTCATAGCTATGCCTGATTTCATTATTCAACTTCTGTTTTCCAATATTAAGTTTATATGTGTAGTTTCAGATCTCTTTACAAGAAGGCCTTTTAAGTTTCTGGCTATTTAGTCACTCCATTTCTTAACATGTATCACTTGCGTTAAGCCACTTGAGAGTTCCTTTTACTAAGGCTCTCTAGCATTATCCATGCACTCTGCTCTTATCCATTCCCTATCTCCTTAGCAATAGGATCTTTACTTCAGTACAACCACTGGCACTCTGTACAGGCTCTTGGAAGTGGCTAACAGAGAAAATGCATTGTCTGTCTTTGCCCTCCTATCCTTTGGCTACTAGAAACTGGCATTTTGTTTGCATTTTCCACCTTTTACTTCCCTGTTGTCTTCTTTTTAGCACAGCTGTGCAGCTGGCTGCTGGCTTCAATTATTTTTCCACAATAACTCCGAGGTCTTTTTCCAGAGAGCAGTGCTGGATGACTATTTAATTCAGCACATACAATAGTTCTTGCATCAGTTTCTTGCTTGCAGACAAATTACTTGATGTGTGCTAATACTGAGCTACATTTACCACCTGCTGGATCAGATCATCTGGAATGATCCAAAGACTCTTGACTTAGGTTTCACTGTTCCTTGTATTCTGTCCACTTCTAATGCTAGTATTAGATCCCATTCCAAAGCTTTGTTTTTAGGACACCTCTGCCAAATTGTTTACACATGTTAGTTCCCTTAGTATTTCCTCATTTCCAACAGCTTTTGAACCCAGGGACAAACTGAAGGCCTCTGTATACTTGTTCTGAATGGTACATAACCACGACAAGGTAAAAGTGTGAACATGGAGCAGGTTCTCCCCTTTGAAAAATTAAAAATGAAGAGTGCATGAGTCTCAAAAGGGCTTAAACCCAGATAAGTTGAGTGAGAGCAACTGTGAAGAGGCTGATGTTTAGTGGCCTCAGTGGGAATCCACTTTGTCTGAGTCATTGGAACTAAATGATTCTGTAAGTGTTGGTAAATCAAGGCAATCAGTGTACACTTCTACTGTGCAAAAGTGTTTTGAAATTATTAAAGTCCCTTTAAGTACTCTGAAAACTATAGCATCACTTAAATATTTTTGCATGCCAGTGGGATGTTTCTGACAGTGCCTACCCCTTCTTGTAACAGTTTGCAGTGATATCAGATTTTATCAGGCTGCATCTGTAAGGAGAATGACAGTGGGTCAAAACAGAAGTCCTCTCAGATAAAAGAGCAGTGATCTCTGCTCCCCAGGGCACCATGAAGAGAGGCAGCTGATTTCAGGACTCCATGTACACTCCTTTTGATTGACAGTTGGCTCTTGCTCAAAAGCTCTTGCTTTGTTTTTACTTCAAAACAAAACAATCCAGCATAAGACTTATCAAAATCCCTAAAGTATGAGGGAAGAAACATGAAAACTGAAGATTGGAAACATTCAGTTAGAAGGGTATTTTTATTTTCTTTTTTTTTCCCTAGAATTACCTGACTATCTGAAAATAAAGCTACGACTTCAGTCAGTGACAGTGCTTTAAAGGGTTATTGAAGAAATAGCAATCTGTGACTTTAATATCCCAGGCCATGTCAGACCTTTTCTGGCAGTGCTGTGAAAACATTTCCTACATACTTTCAGTCTTATCATGGAAAGTCAGACAGCTCAGGATCACATGGGTTGATAAGTTTTCAACCAAATAAGAGTCAGAAATGTAAAAGAAAAATACCCTGGGAAAGTTTCCTTCAGCTCATATGTATGAGAGAATATAGTGCATTCCCCTGTCCAGCCTGTAATTAAGATGAAAGGCATATTTCCATACAATTTGCCATTCAGTGGCATGGTTTGCATTCCATGTGAGCTGCATCATCTTGATTTTTCTAATGCAATGAAACAAAACAAACAATGAAATCAGGCTTAGTAGTTGAATAGGACGCATTTTTACAGTTCAGGCTATTTTTTACTCTCAGAAAGAAAAAGCCATTTCAACTGCTATTTTTTTCATAAGGATTGAAATGTGGGTCTGCAAAAGCATGACTTCTTTGTATAAAACCAACAAAGCACCTCAGTTTGAAAAATTATCTTAGATCAATTTCTTTCCCTACTATCAGATGGCCAGAGGAAGATAGAAGAAAACCAGTAAAGATATCCTTAACCTACCTTGCCTTCAGCCGGATCTTTAGCTTTCCATGCTTGTCTGTGGGTCATAACATGAACCTGTAGATTGTCTTGCTGAGTTTTAAGGCATTTTCACATGCATACACACACACGCATTCAACCTTTAGCTCTGTGCAGGTCTGATTCACCATACCTAGTCTCATCAAAGTGAATTAGAGCCTTTTTGTCTGAGGTCAGAAATAAATTATGAAAGCTAAACACTTGGAAGCCCTGACCAACTGGAAAAGGTTTACAAATTGATTCTGCTTCTCCTGCAGTTCCACTGACTTTAGTGGAGTTCAGGAAAACCTGAACACTTGAGTAAATCATAATTTAGGAGCACTTGAGAAGTTATTCCCTAGTGAGATCTCTAGTACTTCCTAATTCCATCTGTGCTCAAAATGGCATAAGAACAGACTTTCTCATGGTAAATAAGTATTCTGTATTTTGTCTAAGCTGAGATGAAGAACAGCAGAGGACACACACATGTAAACAACTGAAAAGAGAAAATAAGTTGAAAACATTTTTAACCCTGAACACAGTTCAGTTCAAGTTTTATGCTAGGGCCTGTGTTGATTCTTATTTTATATAAAACTGCTTGTCCATCATTATTAGAGTCTGAATTTCAAGGAGATGTATGCTTAAAGTCAAATGTCTGACCATAGATCTGTGGGAAATACAAATGTCAAGACACATCTGGAGAAACTATAGAGCCATTCAAACATAGATTCTTCTATGTAGATACACCATTTACACTGTGACCCCAGTGGAGCCACCGAAAAATTGCCAGTGTGTTGGGGACCAGGCCCCTGCAATGAGTCTTAGCCCCGTTGTCCTTAACTGGGCTTAAAGCAGCATTGAGAGTAGAGAGAAAGGAGAGGACCTCTCTCCAGGCTTGCATAAACAGAGCAAGCACTCAGTGTGCCTTTCCTTGCCTGCACAGCAGCTGTTGTGGTGTTTTAACACTCCATTTTGGCTTGGCAGCATCCTCAGCTGAAGAGATCCTCATAGTTCACTTCATTACTTGATAGTCACGCATAATTTCCAGAATTTCCTTATGCACTCCCCCATTATTCCTTCTCCTGGAGCTTCTGCATCAGTGGTGGGGCTGTCACCACTGAGAGAAAATACCCACTTAGTATACAGAAAAACAAGAGTGTTTATTAAGAACTAATGCATCACTTACTGTTGGGTGTATACAGAGTAGACATGTTCTTCTGGTGATGAGAGTCCACCACTGAGACCGAAGCACTAGGAAAAAGAGTAATGGGGTGTGCATAATGGTCTGGAAATTATGTATGATTAAAACATGTTAGGTCCCATATAAAGGTCAACGTGTAGCTGCAAGACCAGGTCAAAGAAAGAAAACTTACTAAAGTTTATAAAACTTATGAAAGTCTGCTCCTGTGTCTTTCTGCTGAGAAAGACCAAGTTATTGCACTTCTTCCCTCTTGGTGTCCACAATGGACAGCAAGGATAGTCTCATTCTTCACTTTTTTCTTCTTCAGCCCTTCTCACATTTGTCAGACCAAAGGGATTAAGGCAAATAGCTCCTGCATGCTCCCCCAGGAGCAATGATTTAGTGGGCTCAGGAAGGAGAGCTTCCTGAGGAAATCTGTTTTGCCACATGTTGACTACGTAAGGCACCGATAGTGCAAGCCTGAGTTTCACTAGACACCCTCTGTATATCAGTTTCTTTGGATTTATTTCTGATGAATAATGGTATAAAGGAATAGCAAGTGAAAGAGTGGAGGGCAGGAGGATCAATGCTTCCATGCCATTTGATATGTTGGCTTGTTCTGTTTAGATTTTAGACCATGTCAGTGTCTGTGACAGACAAATCTGAGAAGTTTCAGAGTTCAGATTCAGCTTGTGTTAAGTATTCAAAAGTTTAGATGTTTATCTGAACCACATCCGAACTATGCAAAGTAACTTCTTGAGACTGCTCTGTTGGGCTGGAAATCTTGTAAGAACAGGCTTTCTCGTGACATTTCCAACACTCCTGCTTCCTGTCATGGCAGTGAAAACAGCCATCCTCGTGGTATTTCAACAATTCTTCTTCTAAATAGAAACCAGAAGTGGAGGGGGGTGGAAATATATGAGACATATCCAAACTTTGGAAATCTGCTGCTTGAGTTTCATTCTAGAAAAAATTAGGGTCCAGAAGCTTTCAGATTTTTTTTCCAAACCTGTTCTACAGACAACATTGTACAGAAGAGGAACTGAAAGTGCTACTGGCATAAAAGGGTGAATCAAGCCATCCACTTTTCTGTATTTAAAGAAAATCTAGAGATATTTGATGGCATTGAAAGAGTAATTAAAATGAATAAAAGTAAACAACTTTCCACATAGATTGTGTTTAATTTCTGTAACACATGGCCACACAAAGTCACTGAAACTAAAAGCTTAACGGGATTTAGGAAGTGATGGGTCATTCATATGGGTAATAAAAATATTCACTGTCGCTTTGGATACATTTATATTAAAATATTTGCAATGGATATAAGCTCATCGGCCTCATGGTGTAAGCCAGATATTAAGCAAATGATACTAGGAAAAAAATTGTGTTATTGCATGTCTTTTAATAATTACTCTCTTATAGCATATTAATGTGACATGTCTGGTATTAGAAAAGATAGGGTATTGGACTAAAAGGAACAATTGCATGAATTTCTATTGCTTTCTATAGCATTCCTCTAAATGCATTTCATTAGAGGACCCAGATATGGAAACTGCATGTGCTGACACAGGGGTCATTTCCTTTAGCAGACATGAGGTAAGACTTAAACCCTCGTTTAAAATAAGCGTAATACTTATCACAATAACTTAGTGAGAATTGCCAATCCTTACGTCTTTTAATGCAGATTTTAAAAGAACAAAACCAAACCAAACCAACATGTTCAACCTAACTCAGTGTTTTACAGGAGAATAGATTAAAATATCATGGCAAACTGTAATATTTCACTCCTTTAAAGGGCACTGCAAAAAATATCTTTTTAACTTTCACAATAGCCAGTGAGTAAAAAAAATGATTTATTATCCCAGCTATACTTAGAGGAAATGAAACAGAACAATTAATAAGCTTATCAAGAGCTGCATGGTAAATCAATAGGAAAGCAGAATTATGACTGTGGTATTCAGGATTTCTATAGCCATTAATAATGAATAATCTTTGAATCACAATGTCTCTTTTCTGTATCCATAGATGCATATAGGTGTGAACATCTGTAACAGTGGTTTCTCAAAGGGCTAATCTATTTGACAGTGAGAACTGGTCAGAAAACCAGAATTTCTATCCCCAGTGGAAATTTCAGTATTTCAAAACTGGTTTTCATTTGAATCAGAAGTAAAACCTAAAATATTCATGTTTTCCCATGAACAAAAGTTTGCTTCAAAATCAGTGAAGTGTTTCATTTTTATAGCATCAACTTCATGTGACATTAATTCCCTTATTAATACATTTTAAATGGATCATATTGAAACACTGTAGTATATTACATTTTAATAACTCAGGTATGGTAAGTAATAGAATATAATTCACTGAACACACTGTGTAGTTTTAATATTAAAATTACAATCTTAATAGATTTTAAAAGTCAAAACAAATCAAAGTATTGTTCCTTATAAAAAAGAAACATTTCAGTAGGATGTTCAAAATGACACATTCCCAGATTTTGCATCTACAAACATTACTGATATTTCATGTTTCCTTAAAAAAAAAACCCAAAACCTGCATTTTTTTATCAGAAATAATTTCTAGTGAAAAAGTTTCACCCAGCTTTCTGAAAATTCTAAGCCACGTTCCTTATACAATTGCAACTGATATAATTCATTGGTGAAGAAAGCTACTGCTCTTGTTGTAGTAGAAGCAGTAATGGAGACACATTCATTAAAGCAAGAGAAAAATGGAAATGATGATTGCAGATAGCCTCAGGTTACTGTCTGGTACAATAACACAGTTCCTCTTTGCGCTGCAATGAGCAAACCAGATGTATCCTGTAATAAGGGAAGTAGGAATACAGTTAGCTCAGTAAGGTATACAGCTGCATTTCAGTTATCTAGAAATATTCTGAACAAAAGTATCTAAATCTATCTGGTTGAACACATCTCTTTAGATTATGTATTGTTATTTGCAGCAAATAGCACTTTAATAATAATTTGGCTGCTATCTCATTCAGAGATAGTCCTGACTGGGGGCCAAAAGAGCTGTAGCTGATACAAATCACTGCCTTAATTTTTTTCCGCTTTCTATACCTATATCTATCTATATCTATATCATCTGTATCATGTATATCTAGATATAGATATATAGATATACATAGGTAGATGTATATAGATATATATCTATATAGATCTACATCAATATAGATATGGATAATATAGATATAGTTAGATCTAGATCTAGATCCTTATCTATATCTAATCTAGATATAGATCTATCTATATATCTGTATCTATATCTGCGTCTATATCTACATCATCTCTCTCTCCATCTCTGTCTTTGTCTATCTCTATCTATCTCTATCTCTATCATCTCTATATCTCTATCTCTATCTCATCTCTACATCACCTATATAATCTACATCTATGTGTCTGTATCTATGTATATCTATGTCTATGCCTCCAACATTAGTAAATTTGCATGGAAAAGAAGTATTTGTTCCTGTGGAAGGATGCTTGATGCAGACTGACTGAGAAAACCATTTTAAAAACTCCTTCAAAATGTTCCTGAGGGGTTCTCCTGAGGCAAAGTACATGTGATTTTGGTCCTGAACAGTGAGCAGCAGAGGTGCTATCCTCATAGCTAGCTGTGAATAGAGCAAACTGGGGCTTGCAATAGGGAAAGGTTTAGCAACAGAGTGAAGGAGTGGGAAGAGGTAGATCTCATTTGTTTATTGCTACAGGCCAAAGCTACCTGCTAAAGTTATGATTTCTTGTGGCCATTGGCCATTCCTATACTTGAAAAAAGGAAGTGAGGTATGGAATTATATAAATAGACAAACAGAATAATGCAGACTGTATTTCATGTACTGCATACCTGTAATTAACTGCTCCCTGTGACTCTAAAGCTTTTAGTTTCCTACTCGCTTTTTCATATACTCCTGCCATCTAACTTCTCCTGCTGTCCTTCATACTCATTTTTCCATATGATTTCCATTGATGGTTCAACTGAAAGAAGATATGCACTCCCCTGCATCTACATTTAAATATTTTGCCTTCTGCTAAACCACTGCAATCTCATGATGATAAACAAATAGATGATAAGCAAAACTCATAGAAGAAAAGAATGTATCTTACTTTCAGTGTGTGGTATTCATATTTCATTTTAGATTAATGTTCTTCCCCTAAATCAGGTAACTCCCCTGCATTCAAATTCCTCTCATAGATTCACGTAGAAATTGTGCGTATATTTTACACAGGCTTATGAAAAAAAAAAAGAAACTGCATAATAAACAGGAAGACACTTGCTAATTTTGTAGCCTTTTTCTTTAAATTCTGACAAGATCTTCTAATCTTTATCTGAAACATCAACCTGAGGAGTTCCAAAGCAGAGCTTTACAGGAAAATAATAGTCTAATGGGGAGAAAATGGACCCAAAAGAAGGAATGTGCAAACAAAACTATAGGTTTTTTGAGCTAGCATAGAACAGAGATTCAGAAATCACAATCTGTTTTCAGTCATGAATATCTTGTAAAACTGGAGCAAGGCATGTTATCTACAAGCCCATGAAGCTAATGATTTTCTAGTGGTCAGAAATTATTTTCTAGTTCTCAGAAATGGAGAGCAAACTTGGAAAAGCTAAAATAAGACATAAAGAAACATGTTACAAGGAGAAGTATAGGGTAATCGAAATTTACTCACTCTAGCTGGTAGGTTTGCTCTCTGATTACGGTCAAGAAAAATGTCTTTCTTAGGGCTTTCTCTAGAGTGCTGCTGTAGGTATCCTTTGAGCTGAAATAGTCAAAAGTTAGAGTATAATTTGTTCATACTTGTTTGAAATGCCATAGCTTATTTATTAAAATCTGGATTAATGTGAGCTTATTGCAAAAAGATGCTTTATTTTCCCTTTTCAAAAGGGAAAAAAATGAAGAACAATTCATCTTTCATTTTTGGAGTGGTCTTGTGAAACTACACAGATGTCTTAAAGGTGACCTACTGAACACTGAAGTGAGAGTTTTTCCATTAGGAATGATAGACATTTGATTTGATGCCTTCTCCATACACACAAAACTAGGAAGAAGAGAAGTGCACCAGGTATTTTAGAGGTGCAGCACTCCCTTTTCTATGCTTTATAGCTGAGAGAGGAAGTATATTCCATAGAAATACCATCCATCATCCCTAAGTTCCTGGGGAGCTGTGCTACTCTACCATCTACTCAGAGTTGTGGTTATAAGAAACAGCAGGGGCTAAGAAATTTAAAACCTGACCTTCACCTGATATAAGTTGACAGATTCTATTAAAATCAGTGCCAATCTCTTGCCCATTATTTATTTATTTATTTTTTTATTCAGAATGTTGAAGTTTAAACAGGGCATTTGAAATCCAGTCTTAAGTTTCAGGGGTACCTACCATATGAAAATATTTGCATAAATTAGAAATAAACAGCCATGTAAACTTGCATATGTCCTCATCTGTTTGCCTTTCCATCTGTACGTTTCCAAATAAACTTTTTGGGATGTAAGGATTTGTTGCCAACTGAGAAAAACTGATACCTTGAAGACTGATCTATTTAATCAAAAATCCATTATCCCAAGGTAATTTTTTCTCTGCTCGCATCTTTGCTAAAAAGAAATAAAATGAGTCTACGTGTCAGAATAGGTGCAAATATTTTGTTGGTGCTCATTAGGTGGTTTCAGTTTACAGAGGGTGTTTCAAGAGAAATCGTGCCCTGTATGCTCACCAGCAGGCTCATTTGGCTCGTTTAGCAGTAATTCATTTAGTTTATATGTACAAGATTACAGCAAGGGGTAGTAGCAGAATTTGGAGAAGCATGGGAATAGAGAAGCCGCAGCAGAATTTACTTGGTACCCTAAGCAACACAAACAACAACAACTGAAGAAGCGGAGCCAAGCAGGAATTGGGTTGTCCAGGATACTCTCCTGATGCTGCGCATAGCGATCTCAAGCACTCAAGCAGCAGAGCGGTCCTTGTGCAGGGGAAAAAAAAACTGACAACCACTTCTGGAAACTTGCAGGGACATGGAGAACTCTCTTTCCCAGGGTGAGGGCTTCTGCCTACCACACCCAGCATCAAGTGTTTTGAAACCAACAACAAAGCCCTGCACAACAAAAGAAGAACAGTAATGACACTAATAATGCTAAAATAAGAAGACTTTGGCACCTTCCACTGAGAATCTATACAACATGCAACAATGCCAAGCAACCAAATATCTTGACCAAAATAACTGATGGCAAGAGCTGAGTGAATCATTTCACAGCAAAACACCTCCTGCTTGCACTGGGTTCAAAAAAGAACCCAGTGTGTNTTTGGCACCTTCCACTGAGAATCTATACAACATGCAACAATGCCAAGCAACCAAATATCTTGACCAAAATAACTGATGGCAAGAGCTGAGTGAATCATTTCACAGCAAAACACCTCCTGCTTGCACTGGGTTCTTTTTTGTGTGTGCTGGTGGGATATCCAACAGTACATCAGTGGTTTCTCAAGCACTTTTTGTGTTTTAATGTGTTTTTGTTTCTTCTTCTGTATTAATCAGTTTTACTTGAAATTAGAGTTCTGTTGCTATTAGGCTACTGGGAGACATCACATTTTCCATTTCCCAAAGTGTGCTGCATGAAGATATCCACAGTTATTAATACATTAAGAATCTAGCTGATGCAAATAACCACTTCCATAACTTTGGAAGCCTTTTCAGTCTACTTGTATGGCACATTCATTTGTGTGTAGGTTCATTGCGAGCAAGCATATAGAGAGATATGACTGAGGCTGAAGTGGGTTAACTGAAAATGCACATAAATATGTCCAGCACAGCAATACATGTACATGGTTATTTAAGATTAATCAAGTGCTTAAATTCTTTGTAGAATTGGGGTGGAATTACACTTAAAACTAAGTCTATGATTCAGTATTTTATTGAATCAAGGATCATTAGCAGAAGCATTTGGGGTGGGGGAACTTTGTGCTTTTTAGCTAACTCTATTAAATTACAGTTTCTGCATGGCCATACTATATTTTTGTTTTCTTTATTTTGGGTTCATTTTACAGTGACAGATCGTAAACAATTTCATTTGTCTATAGAAAAGTCCAAACCCAGCATGTCTCAGGAGCTTTTGATTTATTGTGTCCTGCCTTCATGATCTTGCAATGAGCATTTGTTCTGATGATGTGATGTTTGTGATTTCATATCCTGCTGTGGAGCTTCGGTGTGAGAAGGCGTAATTTGGAACTAAGATGAACTGGAATGTTGCCTCACCTACTCATGCAGTTTCAGGTCCAATGAATTGATTTAATCTCTTGCTCTTAATAAAAAACAGTTGTTACTTTTCTGAAACTCCACTGGATTCCTAGACCACATCTACATTAGTGTCCATAAAACAAATAAGAAAATCAGTACTTAAGTGTAACTTCAAGTTCTTTGTGGCTAAACTGACTTTCAACAATGTTTAATTATCAGAATATTCTGTATTTGCTTGATATTCAGTTTGATTGAGAGCAGCCCTTTGTCCTGGGTTCAGCAGTTGCAATCAGTTGTTCTTCTCTTTAGTAGCTGGTGTTTTGACTTAACCCAGGAACAAGGCTGATAAGGCCGATGTTTTTGGTTGTTGCTGAGCGATGTTTGCCCTGACCAAGGACTTTGTGAGCCTCATGCTCTGCTGGGGAGGAGGGGAAGCCGGGAGGAAGGAGGGACAGGACTGTACTGACAGGACCAAACTGACCAAAGAGGTATTCCATACCATAGCACATCATGCCCAAGATGTAACTGGGGGTGATCCGGAAGGCCTAGCTCTCAGGGTGGTTGGAAGAGGTGGTTGGTCAGTACTCAGTTGGTGGGGCGTCGTGAGTTATCTGTTGTGGTTGATGGGATGCTGTATTCTTTTCCTTTATCGTTATTATTATTGGTGGTAGCAGCAGTGATTTGTGTTATACCTTAGTTACTAAACTGTTCTTATTTCAACCTGTGGAAGTTGCATTCTTTTGATTCTCCCCCCATCTGTCCGGAAGCAGGGGAGGGCAAGAAGGGAGGTTGAGTGAGTGAATGAGCTGCGTGGTTGGTTGGGTTTAAACCACGACACCCTGACAAAAAAGACTTAGTGGTGTTTGTTGACAAGAAGCTCAACATGACCAGAAAGTGTGCATTTGCATCTTAGCCGACTGTACCCTGAATTACATCAGGAAGAGTGTGTCCAGCAGGCTGAGGAAGGTGGTTTTCTCCCTCTTTCTTTCCCAATTTATTTGCTTAAAAGAATGCAGTAGTAAATTTGCTTCCTCCTTACTCACCACCATTAAAACAAACCAGGCAAGAAAGAATAAAACTAATAGATAGCAGTAGGATGCGGGGAACTTCTTGAATGATTTATCCCAGAATGATCAGTCTGTAATCTCAGATGTACTCATAAAGTGAGAAGTTACACTTCTATTGTCCCTTTATTTGCCTTGTACATATATTACAGTAAATCACTGCCTGATGCCTGACACTGTCTGGTTTTAGGAATGTGTTGCCAAGGAGTTAATAGTGCCAGAGGTACAAGTCAGCAAATGAGATGAGCCCAGGCCCAGCAGGGACCAGGCAGACTGAAACACCTTCACACAGGTGAATGCAACTGGGTCTGACTCTAAGCAGTTTTTGTTGTTCTCTCAGTCCTCTCTTCTGGCTGTGGGAGCCTCTGACAGAAATCAGCATAGATCTCTAGAACATAACTCAAACACTGCACCATTCTCTTGCAACTCTTTCGTCTCTGCACTTTGCTGTGGGGACCCTTGGTGAAGGGCAGGCACCCCTGTGGAGAGAAACTTGTGTCACCTCAACTGGTGTAGAATCATGAAAGAACATGTCAAGGAAACACACTGCAGTCAGTTATGGTTCAATCATTATTTACATGCAAAGTACTTTTGAATTCTTAGGATTCTAGAAATAGTAAAGTTATTATTGTTGTTGTTATTGCAACGCTATTATTCCTATGAAGAAGAATCCTGAATGGATATAGTGGGTGACCTGAAAGAATTTTCTGTTAACATCTATGGCTTCCTTACCATTCTGAAACACTTTTACTCTTTGCATTTGAGATACCTGCCTAGAAAGTAGCCAAAAATCTCTCTTGCCTTTCAGGTGTCACAGGTTTTATCCCTCAGACTTTTTAACCCTATTCTCTACTGTTGAATTCATTAGTTTGTGTAGGATTGTATCTGTACAGAATAAGGAGCAAAAACTGTATTTACATGTCAAAAAGCCATATTGCACTAATGTGTCCTGAAATAGGAGCTGCTGATGTCTATAAAGGAAAATAGCAGCATACAATGTGATTCATCAGTTGCAGGACCGTACATTCACATCCAGCTTGATATTTAGCTTAAAAACAGTTGTTGGTGTACCTTGTTATTTATACTCTATTTAAGCAATGTGAGCTAAATCCAGTGATGGAGACTTAGCACCAAATAAACTTTATTGTCAAATAAAGCATTAATTGTAAGTCATAAATATAAAATCATTTCTATAGCATATTTCAAACATTTTAGGAATAATCACAGCATACAGCCTGTAGGAGGGGAATCACAAACAAGAAGCTGCAGTAATATTCGCTATGTACTTTTGCAACACTTAATGAGATCATTCAAGACTTTTCTACTATTGTCTCTAGGATACATTTTATAAATGGTTTTAGGCTGATTTTTAAACATGTAGATTTCACATTCATTAATACTGTGGTAAAGGAGGATTTTTTTTTAAGTTTAATATCTGTAAAGACAATGGATCTAAGGCACATATTTACCTGTGTCTTTTGCACTTGTTTATCTCACTGGATGAGTTAAGCATTGTTTTTTCTTATTCTTGTGTGCAGAACAATGAAATAGAATAAAGAAAATAGAACAATAATATCTTTGTATCCTCCTATTTCAACAATGCCATCATTGCTCTTTCCTCCTCATACCCTTCTATCACTTTGAAAGACTTGGTAAGACTTGATTTGCTCCAGCACAGAACTGATAAGAAAAGCAAACATTTACATTGTAATTGGATGCTGGGAAAGCAGAACTACAGAAATCACTGGGAAGATAATGGTATCCTTTCTCTGAGCAAGTCCTACCTTGCCATTGGAGAAATACCTTTGATCTAATGGATGAAGAAACTGCTGACTTAGTTTATGTTAGATAGGATATAATATCTTTAAATACAGCTGCCAATAGAGAAGATTATTGTTATGATTTGATTTGAAACACTGTCCAGTTTTCAATTTGTTATGAAACACAATGAAATTGAAATTAATGCTCTCTTTCTATGAGCCACAAGGTCAGTTTGACACTATGAATAGTTAAATCATCCTTGGCAAGAGTCTTATTCTGGCATATGTTTTATAATGAGAAATCCAGATTACTAGCATCATTTGAAACGTGAGTGCCCAGCACTTAATCTAGTGCTATTTGGTTTTGCACTGAATAATAACTCCTTTAATGCAGTCATCAGGAGTGCCTATGGGTTTAATTGGGTTTATATTATATATTTGCCTTTTAATTTCTGCTTTTTTCAATAAACAAGCAATTGCAAAATCTTGTGAGCTCTGATTCTTCAGCTCCTTCAGCTCTATTGCTGCCGGACGGGAGGGACTCAATTCAGCTGGCTTCACACACCAATCAGGAAAAATGCATTAACTGTCCCTGAAGGCCTTAAACCATATTTCATTGAAGAAAACAGAAACACAAGATCTGGCCCTCTCTCCCTTAATGGTCCTTGTATTTTCAGTAGTTGTCTAATTTAAGTCTTCAACGCTAAGATCATCCTCTGATACTCTGACTTAATAAAACCTTCATCTGAAGACCAAATTAGAAGTGCCACAAGGGACAGCTTATGAAGCAGAATGCTACTGACTATGAGTAAGGGTTGTGCTGTTTGGGCCACTTTCTCATTTATGACTTGTACTTCTCTCTTCCTATACCTGGAGAGTTTGGCTCCATTGTGGCTCTTGCAGTGCCAGGGAAAGTGAGTTTCTCTGTTGCCTCTGCAGCATCATTAAAGACAGAAGCATCCCAGACTCACTTTTGGTCCACTGAGTTTGCTAGGAAAGAGGTTTGCTGAGCCAAGAATATTCCTACCTTGGCACATGCTTGCCCCAAGTAACAGCACAGCCTGTTGCACCATCTTCTTTGTCCCTTTAGCCCACCTGTCCCATGGGGGAGTTGATATAGCTCTGCAGAAGCTGAATCACCCCTGCACAGGGGGAGATGGCACAGGGAAAGGAAGGGCCAGATGGTTCCCCTTAGAAATCCATAGCTTACTGTGGTCTGGCTACATTGCCATATATGCATTAATCATTAAGAATATATGTATGGTTTACTTAAGTGTGTCGTCTCAATAGAAAATAGGGTCTTCCAAAGCCTTTGTAGCTGTATTAGTCTCTTTATAAAATGCTAATGTACTTTAAAGTTTTGTTAAAGAGACAAGGAAAAAACCAAAAGGGCTTATGTCTACAAAGCAACTCTAACTAGGCTGTAATCTATATAGCATACATATAATAACTTGAAATGACAAAATCTTGAATTATATACACATAATATCTTGACATTTAAGTCAGGCTGAATGGGACTTTGAAAAACCTGGTCTAGAGGAAGGTGTTCTTGCCCATGGAAGGGGTTTGGAACTAAATGATATTTAAGGTCCCTTCTAAACCAAACCATTCTATGATTCTATGAAATAATTTGTGCTACTTACTACATGTTGTTTGGCTTAAGGAACAAAATAATTTATTGCATTTATATAACAATAAAAGGCCAGAAAAGAGTATCTTTCATTTTTAATTTGACTCACACAAAATAGATGCAATTAATATGCATTCCCATGAACCACTGGTGTCTGGTCAATGAATTTGTTCCTTAGGAACACACTTTTCAATGGAGTTTTTCAATTTTTCACCCATCTGGAAGCTGAAGAGAATGCCCTTACCCTTGTGCCCAACAAAAACTGATCTTGTCAAGGCTTATTGCAGTTGGTTGCCGCTAGTTGCAGCTCAGGGGTAATGGTATGACATGGATCAGTTTTTTTCTCCTCAGTGATCCTTCAATTCAGTACAGCAAATGCTCTCTACTGGGATTTGGGGCGAGAGAAAGGGAAACAGCTGAAGCAGAACCCAAAATTAGAAGAAGATTATTTTACTCAAGACCACTGTGATTTCAGGGGGAACTGTGTTTTGTTGCTTGACTGGTCCTTGAAAAGGTGCAATATAAACCTACAGGAAAGGCAATGTGGTCTTCAAAGTGACTTTGCCGTATATCAAATGTTCTTGATGAGATAGATGTTCCTGGGATAGATGGTCCAAAAGTGCTGGAAGCATGTATAAGGTCTGTACATATGTTTTATGGACCCTGAGCACACATAGAACTAAATGTAAAGAGGTGGTGTCAGTGAGTTACTGACCTCCATGGAGCAGCTCTGAACAGTCATACAGAAAGAGCAGATGTTCCATGTGTGCAGGTTCCTAGGCTGAACACTTCTCAGATACTCTGATTTGTTTTGTGGGGTTTCTTTACTCTCATGAAGCATTATTTTATGGAATGTTTTCCTGGTCAGCATCTAAAGAGACATCTTTCTTCTGGTTTTCCACTTTTTGTTAATAAAAATTTTGAGCTAAAACCCTTTAATTTTCAAAAAACTGCATACTTATAAGTTTGAGTGTGTGGTATCACAGTGAACCTTATGAAGTTCTCCCACTAAACACGTCCCCTAACTCTGTTGATTTTACATGCTTTAAAATTTTATCATTTATTTGTGACTAAGTAAGCTCTTCTATTCAAAACATCTGGGTCTGACTCAAACAGTACATTTAAAATGGGGGAATATTTAAATTATAAATGGATGGTGTCTTGGGTCTCAACACTTGGCCCTACAAATGCTAGCAATCCCTGTAACAATAGAGATTAAAAGACAAGGTCGTCTCAAGAACAACATTGGATTTTTTGTTTGGGATAAGAAATCTATCTCCTTCAGTGAAGATTAAGATCTTCTCACAATTTCTTTCATGGTCACACCAAAATAGAAAACATCAGTGGAAGAGGTCACCTGTAGGAAATACAACTGCCCTTTGGCCAGCACGCAGATGGAGTTTCTAGGACAAAAGTACATACAGCAGCGGATTCTGAAGAGCTCTGGTTTTTAGGGATCAGAAGGTCATTCCCACCCCTCTGTGGGTATTGACATAGTCAGAGAGGTCTTTAAAATATATGTATAATGAAACAGTGATAAATTAAATTATACATTTCTCATTAGGCACTGATAAATGACACTTCCGTCCCCAACCTGCCCTGCTTCCCAGCTAGAGATGGTGGGACCACCCTGGCTGCAAGACTGCCCCATGGGAAGCACTCCTGGTCCCTATGCCCTGGCCCCAGGAAGCTGCTGGCCCACACTGTGCCCTGACTGCTTTCATCATACGTGATGCTCTTTTAGTCCAAACTCACCTAAACTAGGGTGTCTCCACCCTTTCAGGACTGCATATGCAGAGTGATTTGCCTTTGCCCCTTCTTTTCCCATCCCCAGTGAGCTCCCCCTAGCTCCCCGTCAGCACTCTGAAATGCCCATGTGGAAAAGGCATGGAAAAGGCAATACTAAAAGTACTTGTGTTAATTTAACCCATCGTGTATTGTGGTTTCACAGGTGGAATTCAGCATTACGCAATCGAGTAGCTTCAGGCACTTTTCAAGCTGTAGGTGCTTTTCAGTCATTTAGAGGAGAACAATTGCTGTCAACCAGCGGGAGGCAAGGTTGGGGTTACTAAGCGGTGCAATATGTGCTCCTTGTCGGAGGATCTCACAGCGCGACTGCAGAAATATGAATGTGTTTTAAGTATGATCATATAATTGATGCTACACATATATTATATATGACAGCAGCAGTGTATAATGTTACTTAAGATCCATCCTAAGGTGGATTTTGAAGCCATCTCAAAGTATTTGAAGGTCATAAACACCACTCAGGGAGACAAATTACCTAGGGTAGTGTAATACATTTATAACAAGGAGAACAAGGATGCAATGGAACAAAGTAAAATTCAGGCTGCATATCAGGAAAATTTTCCTAACAGCAGTCTATTAGCCTGTGGAATAGCCTCCCAGGGGAAGTGGTGGAAACCCCACAGCCTGAGTCATTTAAAGCTAGACTAGAAAACATTCGAGAATAATCCTGAATTGGCAGGGAATAACCCTAGGTTGGCAGGGAAATTGAAAAGATGACCTAATAGATCTTTTCTATGATTCAACCAAGGTATGCTGCTGTGTGCTATGTATCGGGGCATGCCCAGCCCATTAACTTCAAGTTCCACTTCAAAGTGGAAATCTTGAAATCTTACTTTGGCTGCAACTGACTTTGCCATTTCAGCAGACAGTGAGAGCTTTGTGTTCCTAAAACGTGTTCATTTTTAAGGCCTGTGTAGGGAATGAGAATATTAACTATAAATTTAGAACAAGTTGTGGTTTCTTTTAAATAAGAAGGATATTTTCTGTTTCTTTTGATTTTTTTTTCACTCTTTTCTGTCAAGGCATTGTGAGAGGCAGCCCTTTAACCAAGTCCCAGTTCTATCTATATATTTCCACATCTGTTCCCATCATTATCATGTTTGAATATCTGATCTATATAGTGTTGCAGGGAGGAGCACGCACTTCACAAGCAGTCCCGAACTTTGCAAATGGATGGGCATTTATAGGCATATGAATCCACATATAACACTGCTGTTCCCACAGCTGTGCCAGTTAAGTTTCAATGTAGTGACCCAACATATCAGACTCTCAACTGGGTGTAAATCACTGCAGCTCTACCCACTGAAGAGCTGACTGGCATATTTTATAATAATAGTGTAACTTTTTATATTCTCCTGGTAAAATACAGTGGAAAAGATTCTCTAACTGACCAGGTTTACCTTTTATCACTCACACAGCACAATGTGGATGATCTGCTCAGAAATGGCTTCTAGAGCATGTCCCCTGCCAGGAAAGTTCTGCACTTCCAGAAAGCTGGCAGATGCAACACAGCTGCTTCCTAAGCCCTCTGCAGGGTCAGGGAAGGGCCAAAGGCCAGGGATGGCATTGGGAAGCAGAGCTCCTCTCTGATATCACTCATGCTGTGGCATGGCTCTCTGCTGTGGGGCATGGAAAGGGAGGAGCACCTGGTTCACAAAGTCCTGGTGTTGAATGTACGCTGATACTGTAAGAACTAATCCCTTTAATATCTGCTCCTAAGAAGATGGGTCCTATGCCCAACCTTGATTTCAGCTAACTCTCATTATTGGAAGGTGACAGAATTCCAGTGCCCCATAGACCTGTTTGTATCAAGGTCTTCGTCTTGGCAAAGAAAGAAACCTAAGTTCTGTGCTGACCTTATTTGACTCAATATAGGGCACTTATTTTGCTTGGTGAGCCGAGTTCATCATGGGGAACATTCATCCAAGTGCTGTGGGTATTACACATCCAAGGAGACCCTTGTTTGTTTTTTTTTTTTTAATAGTTTTATTGAAATCACAGCATTTAAAGATCCAAGAATCATTGCTTCTGATATTGGATGAGAGAAAAACAGATGAAAGGGAAGCTAGACTAAAACTAAATAACCTTCTATTTCAGGAAAAATATGTATCAGTCCAGAGGAGTGCTTAGGCAAATCACTACATGACCTTCCCCTTCACTCTTTCCCTGTTATTTTCTAGTATCACCAGCCCTCCTGTCTGTCCTCACTGCCTGTCACCTTATGTCAAATCCGGAGTCTTATTTCTTTTTGCAGTAGAGACCTTCACTGTTTAGAGGATGCCTGACACAGTTCCAGATACTTTGTATCTAAAGGAAGAAAAGGGAAATAACAACAGTCCCAGGAGTCTGCAGTTGAAAATGTGCATTTCGCACCTGCAATTGTGTGCTGGTTTTGCCAGGGAGCCATGTCAGGAGTCCAAGCTCATAAAGAAGATTTTAAAGGTCAGTGCCTTTTCCTGTTAGCAGCATAAATATTTCAATGGCAGTGACTTCAGTGTGAGAGGGGTCATTCCAGTTCTGAGGCCATTTGGAAAATCTCACCTTAAATAATCAGATATTAAATAGCCAGGATATTATCTGCCACATTCAACATCAGCTGCAAGTATATCAAATTGAAGCTCAATTGAAGTCCGAAGTAGCAAATAGTAATCTAGAACACCACTTGCTCTGAAAGCAAGCCTCCGTGCCAGGCCTTGCCTGCCAATTGTCAGATCAGGAGTGGTAATGCAATATCATTCAGGTCTTCATGCTACAGAATAAAAGCTTCTCCATGTGTTTATCTTTCACTGTTTAGCCTACTAATTTTTGCTAATGAGTTCTTGATAATGTTGAAGCGATAACTTGCAGCTTTTCCATGAGAGGAATTTAACACCACCAGCAATTAGTCTTTAAACTATTTCTATGAACCAACAATACTTTTGAGTGTGAAATATCTGCATAAGTTAATACAATAACATACACTTTCAAAGTCTGGAAGAGAAAATGCTACATAGGACCAGCATCTTTCCTAAGCTGAGAACAGTTGCAATCAGTGTTACAGCACCAGACTGGATTCTGGTCACGCAACTGGGTAACATCAATTACTCATAAATAACTTTGGACAAAACAAAATCTGGTTTTGTGTCATACATTCCTGACACAATCTACCTCTGAGAAAACTTTTGTTGTGCAAAGCATTGTTGTCTGACAAGAGAATTTAAAGAAGGAAGAGCATAGAGTGTCCTAATCACAATGCTTAATGCTAATTAACAACTGTGAATGGTGGTTTCCTTAATGCTAATTTATGATGTCAAGCTATTATTAACATAACTATTTTATTATGCAATAAGGACATAAAAGAATAAATTGATATTTTTGGCAGTCATTCAATATCTATTTTATAAAATATTTTACTGATGAAAATTTGTCTTAAAGCCTCAGCAATATGTTTGGCTTTGGTCTTTGGCAGCAGAAAAGCAAGAATCTGAAAGCCAGAAATGTCCCTAGAGCATGCGTCTATATTCCTGCTGTAGGTCTTTAGTTCTCCTTTTACAGTCAATTGGAAAAATGTTTCAGTGGCTCTTTTCTGATACATCTTGATTATATATGAGCAAATCTTGCATTTCCACTGTCAGGTATTCCCATGTTTTGTCATACTTTCCTTAAATTATTTTCAAGAAATTGCATTAACTCTTCAGGTTGACAGGAGCAAATATAATCATGATGAAAGTTTAACACTGATTTCGTGGATATTGCCATCTATTAACTTTCTGGAATTTTGTGTTTACTAATGAAAGAAGCGAAGGGGAGAATCACTTATACTTGAAGTGCATTTCACTTTGGAGTGAAGTTTATGGAAGGCACCATGTAGGATTGCAGAGAACACACATTAAACTTTCTTGAAACTTTTTACATCTGAATATGTCTAAAAATAAGAACACATTAGATGATAGCATCCTAATTAAGTGCATTATGAGTACAGCTTAGCACTTTCCTAAAAGCTTAATATAATACAGTGCTAAAAATTGATGACAAAAGCTTTATTCTGTACACTGAATGTATATAAAAAATTTTCTTCTCTGAGACAGTTTTCTAGTACTTAGGAGAATACATTTCTGTACTGCTGGTAAAAAATTGTCTGAAAGTTTGGATACATTTACTGTAGTATAAAAATCAAGAAAAGGAATTGACACCCAAAAAGTCACCCAAGCAAATGCAGAGGGAGCAATGGGATCAAAAGTCAGGAGAGTTAATCCTGATTTTAACTCTGCATTGGGGTAGTGATTTTGATTCTCTATAATCCATATTAAAATTTGTCAGGCAGGTCTGAAAACAGCATGTGTCTCAGCTCCCAGTCTGGTAAGACCTGCTATATTTTCTTGAAGATGTACTACATCATCAGTGTGACTATTCTTTTTGTTTGCTTGCTAGTTTAGTTGTTAAATTTTGTGGCAGAACCTGTCTTCCACCATAATATTCGTTTCCAATTGCCTAACAGGGTTAGGCACTGTTATTCAAAATTCTGCCTTAAAATGTGTTTTGTTGGTTTTTTTTCTCCTAAATAAAACTAGTTAATAGCTTAAAAGAAATTGTCTGGCTATTTTATTTCCCTTTCTTGTTTCTACTCTCTGACTTCTGCTCATTTAGGGACAGTAGTGCTGAGTAAATTCTTGCAAGAGCACCTTTCCAGTCTCTTTTCCATAGTTAGTCACTCAGAACCTTAAAGCTTGTTCCATAACAGGAAAGGAGCTTAGTGACAGGTCTTCAACAACAAAAAATATTCTAACATATAAGGTGTGTGCTTATTCTTACCACTCTGTTTCCATGCTACACCCTTTCCTTTCACAGTTCTGTTTATTTCTAGGACAATTTCTCTGCAGCACTGTCTTTTCCTGTGTCTTGAAAGCACCTATGTCATTTTTTTCCTGTCTTGTAAAGAATCATAGAATCATAGAATAGATAGGGTCAGAAAAGATAAACACTTCTTTTTCAGAAATAAGAAAAGGAAAAGCATTGAAAAGGCAGGGAGATAGAAGGCTATTTCTGTGTGCTAGAGTAGCTTGCAGCCTGTAACAGATGTTCTTGCAGCAGCTGAGAATAAACTAATAGCTAAACAAAGAGGTATTTAACGTCATACAACATATGCTTGGACAATAGGGCTTAGGCTTCAAGTCTCCAGATATTTGTGTGCATTTTAGCAAAACATTCCAAAGGATGCATTACGTATAATTTGAATGCCAGGCAGAATTACATACAACCCCTTTTCTAAAAGCTGAAATAAATATTAAGACTCCGGTGTTCATGCCAGCAGTGCAGAGGTGAGAAATAGCAGGTGACTGGATAGGCTACCTAGTCCAATAAACCCCATTCTGAGAAGAAAAAGTGTGCCTTGGAAAATACTAACTGTGCTAAAATCTGTTTGGCCAGCTTGCGTTTGTTTGTTATAGTGGCTCAAGCTAAATATGAAGATTGTCCTTTCTATTCTGGTGGTAGCTTGAGACACAAGACTTTGAGCAGCATTCAAGTGGGCACAATCTATCCTTTATCTTTTCCAAAAAGATTGCAGAATCTTAATGTGGGCCTCATTGTACACTAGGTGAGTATGAAATTCCTCTTCAACTGCAAAGCAGACAGCGCCTGGGGCACATGATGCCAGTTTTAGTAGATGTATGCACCAAGTCTCACTCGAAGGCACTATGCTCCTTGATAATACAGTTAGGCTGGCCTTTCAGAGTTTATATTTATCACCTATTGGATCTCCTTGCATCAGAGAAAGTTGTTTTATCTAAGAAAGAACTGTGCTGATTCTAAAGAGGGTCACTTATTTTTATAACAAGCTGTGAAGATGAGGCGACTGTATCTAACAAGCACAAGAAATATCACATGTGCTATTCTATAGTGTTAAGCACATTGTTAAGACAGTTTTTGGTTTCTACAGTCATGAAGTAGAAGTGAGGATGAAAATGAATGAGCACTTTAATATTTTCCAAACATTCATGATCTGAAATACGTATTCATCATCTGTGTCATTAAGTGCTTGTGGGAGATTGCAAATCTTCAGGCAAGAGCTACATGCTATTTTCTGTTTTCCTCTAAGTCAGTTATAAGAATAATCTGAAAGGTGTTAAAATCTCATTTATATATGGTAGGAAAATTTGTATTGGCTTCTGTTTCATAGAATCACATGACTCCTGAGGTTGGAAGGAACATCCCAGATCATCTAACAGCAGGATCAGCTGCATGTGCACTTAGGTTTTGAGCATCTCCATGGAGAAATTCATTTAGATAGGCTCAGCCATAAAATAAAATAAGCCTGAACCTTGTGGAAAACAAGACACCTGGCAGGAAGTATGATGAACTAACAAAAGAGAGAAAAACTATGTGCAGAAAACGTAAGTATCCTATTGCCATCTGTAAGGACAAGGGCAGGCAGCTCCCTGAGAACCACATGTATGGCTGCATAGGAAATTTGTCAGAGATACACCCTTCATCTCTGAGGTGCTCTTGAAGTCCTCATGGAATGAGGTATGGCATTTGTATGCAAGAAGCCTCACACCAAAGCCTGGAAATGCCTATGATCATTGTGAAGGCAGGAACGTTCTCATCAGTGTTTCCCATTAGGCACACTGCTATTGAAAGAGCTTGCATCATGTTCACCCTCTCAGAGAAGATTGTAGAATCATAGAATCCCAGACTGGTTTGGGTTGGAAGGTACCTTAAAGCTCATCCAGAGGCAGGGACACCTTCCACTAGACCAGGTTGCTCCAATCCTGTCCAAACTGGCCTTGAACACTGCCAGGGATCAGACAGCCACAGCTTATCTGGGCAACCAGTGCCTCAAGACCCTCATAGGTAAGAACTTCTTTCTTATATCTAAAAGATATATATCTAGAAGATATATATCTAAAAGATATAAGATGCTTCCTTTCACTTATCTTGTAGTAATAGTGGGGTTTGTCACAAATAAAGAGCACGGTCATGGGCCAGGAAGGGACTGCAGCTGTGCAGAAGACAGGGGGGTGTTGACAAAGTCGGAAAAGGTCTGAGCTGCAGCACAGGGCTATGACATTGTCCATTGCACCCTGCATGAGGATTTGGCTGTGTAGAAGCCTAGCTGTGGAAATGTACATCTGTGCAATGCCCTTTGCAAGCAGCTATCACAGAAGTCCCACTGTACCTTGAACAGGTTCTTCAAACAGATGTAAACAAGTGTTTGGATGTTTTGGGGTTTGATTTATTAGGGTTTTGTTTTACTCTGAATGTAAAACCCTTTCAGAAGTAATTCCATGTGAAGGGCATTTTCCTATGAGAAAAATCTTGTATATTATTTTAATAGAAACCATATAAAAGTGCATGGTTTCACGTTTCTGCAGAAATAACTTTATGGAAGCAATACATCTGAGAGCACATGCTTGAGGGCACACAAAGGGTTACAAGCACAGGTGCCTATGAATGAATAGCTTGTGACATTTGGCTGTAAAAATGTGAGCTGACTAAATACCTAAATACCTTTATTGACTAAAGTCAATGAAATTACTGACTTTCGAAGTGTACAGGCTGTCAGGTGACATCTAAAGGGAATCTCAGTGCGCCTGATGAATATCTTCCAGCTGGAGTGATGGTATATAAAACATGATGCTCTTTCTCTGAAAGAAAAGCAAGAGCTAATAAAAAGGAAATGGGAAGGTTCCCTCTGTCAACGGCATGAAAGAAGGGCAGTGTTACAATGGAAAATGATCCCAAAATGGTTAAAAAAATGCTACATTTTTTCCATCACACGGATTTCAGTAATCATATATCGTACTGTTGTGCAAACATGCATCTGCTATCATTTTTTTTCAGTACCAACTGCCCCATTCATGTGAGTATATGACGCTCTCTGCTTTTCAAAAGTTCTCTAACCTTTGCTAAGGTGTCAGTTGAGTGACAACACAATTGGCTAAAGAGTAAGCATACTTAATAATGGCATGTTTAATACTGTTCTATGACTGCCTTCTATTAAAATAGGATCGTAAGAAAAGATGACAACACTAACAATCATAATCATCTGTTTAGCTGCACATACTACAAATGTTGGACCAGAAAGAGAGAACGCTTCCAGGTGTGACAGGGGATTACAGACCAAACAACTTTGTCCATGTTTTTAACAAGTACGGGAAGGCAGCAGCGGTAATTTCTATAAGCATATTGTGTTACTATCTACACAACATCACAGTAAAAAGATTGAATAACTTCAGCTTTAGTGAAGGCAATATACAATACTTCACTAAACTGTTTCTCTGGAAGTGTTCTGGAAAGTTCTTGCTTATAGACAGGGACAAGGGTAACTAAAGGACTTACAGGCCATTTAAAGGATAGTAGCCAGTTACTATATGTGAACTAGCTGTTCACATATAGGAACTAGCTGTTCACATATAGGAACTAGCTACGTGTGTTATATATGTGCCTCTTCCTTATATTGTGACATACCACCATGCCTGCCATACTGTCCCTTTCTACACATTACCTTCTTCCTGGGGTTCCTATCCAGCCCTCATGGCAAAGAAGGAAGGAAGAGAGAAAAGAGAAGAGAAATGGTGTCATATTGTAATGATGACTGAATGCTGTTTGGATGGAGGAGAAGTTGAAAGAATGTAGGTACAGAGGAAAACATGAGGGGGCAGAGGAGGAAGCAGTACCATAGGAGCTCAGCCTGGGGGGATAGAAGCAATGACATTCTCTTCCTTTTTTCAGCATTCCATGCTGTTGTGCATCCCTGTCCCTCCTCATACACAGAAACAGCAAATTTTGAGGGAAACAGAAGCAGACATTCTTGTTCAGTATAACTCTGTCTTAGGCAGGCTATATCAAGTAGCCACTCTTGGCAGCTATCTCCTTCAGTGACTTACAACAGTGCATAGTGAAGTTTCTTGCTGTCTGAAAGCTTTTGGTAGGACTACACAACAAGAACAGCAACCCAATGGTCAAGCTCCTGTACATGTCGAGGAGCCTGGAAATGAGCTGTGACTTGTCTGCTGAGCAAGTCCCTTCACTCCACACTTTCCTGTCTTAGTTTTCATCTGCCAAGTCTATTCACACTAGTGTGCTTCTGAGACAGGGGCTGCACGCTAGCACAGTCATCTTGGTTCATGCTGGGACAGCCTGAAGCAGACAACAAAAGAAA
Organism: Agapornis roseicollis; assembly: GCA_002631895.1. NCBI lineage: Eukaryota > Metazoa > Chordata > Aves > Psittaciformes > Psittacidae > Agapornis > Agapornis roseicollis. The sequence continues at coordinate 10,502 of NDXB01000419.1, read as the reverse complement.
AAGAATTATCCAGCCTGAATAAAATACATACATAGCAAGCAGACGTGGTGGCTCTCTCCTTGTCACCAGTCAGAACTGGGGTTCATCAGCAGAAGTTCTTGCTAAGTTTAGCTGATCTAGGTAGGAATTAGTTACTGAGATAACAGGGATTTAGTCCATGCACAGCTCTTCACAAGAGGAAAAAGTTTCTTCAAGTGGACACTGATTGCCACAGCAGGCAACATGGTGTGGAGAGAACACTTGTGAGCCATGAGTTCTCCTCAGGGGCTCTGCTTTGCCCCTCATAGCTATAACTGCAAGGCAAGATTGATTGGTATGTATATATTTTACACATTAATACAATGCAAGAACAGCCTGTGTCATGTTCCAGTACCTCAGGAGATAAGAGATTACTACTACCAGATAATCAGGTAAACCAAGTTGCCTTAGGTAACTGAAGATAATTGTGTTAGACAGTAAATCATACATAGACAAATCAGGTACAATTAGATACCCATTAACAAGCGTATTTGGCATCAGATAGCCAATTTCATTTTTAAGATATAATGTTAACTTTAATTTGCAGCTATAAAGAGTTCTTTTTCTAACCAGTACTTATATGCTGATTTACTGATTGTTGACCAAGGAGGTGAATATGTAAACTTGTGCCTGGTAGCCTACAGGATTCATCCTGTGCATTGTACCAAGAATACTTTAATCCCTCTTCCATTCTTTTGCCCTAAAAAGAAATATATTAATCAAATTGCCAAAACTCTGTGTATTGATGGAAATTTCTGACTTGGAAACTTTCAAAAGCACACCCATTTGCATTGAAAATCCTTCTGGAGGAAGGAGGAGGTGGATTTCCCTGGAGGTAACCAATGCTGGCCAAACTTCAATTCTACCTGGTTGCATTAATATAACTCCTTCAGAAATCTTTAAATGAAAAAATGTATCCAATGTGTCTGTGTTGAGAAATTTGTGTTAAAAAAGAACACAAATAAAAAGAAATTTCCAAAGAGTGAATAATAGTGTTGCAAGAAGGGGTATATCAGCGAATCAGCTTCGTTCTGCAGGACACAGCCAGGAAAAGCCCAAAGCCCATTATGAGGCCCATACTGTCAGCAGTCCCTGAAGGTTCCCAGTTAGTCAAAGCCCTTCATTTTTGGAGCAGAAGAATTCAAATTCTGTTGGAATCATTACTGTGAAACAGCTCTTGTGCACAGTGCAGTAACCATAGCTCCTGCAGAGCCCCAGCTTTATTAATTGACTGCAGACTTTTAGATTTTATTTGTAGAGTTTTGTAAATGTTTTTAATAAAACTTAAGGTCTGATTCTCATTGCTATAACAGCTCCAGTATCAATCAGGCACAAGTCATGTCTGTGTACCTGTTACAGAGCCAGGAGCAATGACCCTGGTAATCCATCTCTGCATTCTGGCCACGCTAGTCTTACCAGTGTCTTTACATGCACACACATCTACATCTATTTCAACCTATAACTCTCCCTCTATCAACTATATATCTGTACCTGCTCCTATATCTCTATCTACTTATTGTCTATCTATCTATATATATATGTAATCTCCATGTGTATATGAGTACATCTCTACTACATGGTTTGCAAAAGCAAATGTGGTTGTGTAACTACTGTGCTGAGCTCAGGCTCAACAGGTCTTTGGAAAGGTCTAGAAAAAGAAGTCAAGCAAAAATATATAATTTCACTGACTCCTTAGACACCTCTATCCCTGAACCATTAATATTGCTTTGCAGCTCAAAGAAACTCAGTGGGTTTGGACAGGCATCTTTATAACAAAAATTACTCAGATGTAGAGAAAACAATATGAGCCATTAGCTTACCCAATTTAAACAACTGATGAAGAAAGGGTTAAGAGATCAAAGCAATGATTTATGAAATGTTATTTGCAAAATTTTTTCTCTACAACTTTATCAAGAATTCCAATTCTTCAGTTGCCTGGCACAGGCCAGGCTGACTTCCTTCTGTATATTTTTTTGTACTCTGAATATATTACAAATTAACTGTTAGGTGTTTAGAACTTGCAAAACAATCTGTTTGAAAGAGAGCCTCGCAATATGAAATGCAATTCGCAGGGAAGGAGGGGGGACAGTTATGACTATTATGTTTTCAAGCTGGAATCTTGTTGGCTTTTCTTTAAAGTCAGATAGTTGTAAATGACTTGACTGAAAGGATAAATGATATTTGTTCTGCATGTTTGGATACAGAATGCCACCCACAAATCAAAGATTGCACTCACACAGATTTGCAAGCCTAAATATGAAGTTATATTATGGACTAAGGAGCCAGCCTGCTCACATGTGTGCAATCCATATTTTATAGATATCTAACATGAGTTAGATGCAGAATTTTTTGGATGAAACCTTAATGGAACAGCTGAAAGGCTTTGACTGCAATGACTATTGATGCTGATTTCTGGCTATTGTTTGGAGACAGGACGTTACAAGACCTTGAACACATGGGACAAAAGAGTCCCTGTTCTGGGAGACAATTAGCCTCTGGCAAGATTTGTGCATGTGAGCAGATTGTGCTGTCCACCACTGGGATGCAAGTGAGCTGGAAATAAAGACGGGATGACAACCTGCTATGCAGTCCTGTAATAATTAGAGGGGGCTAAAACTCAGCCTTACATAATTCACAAAGCAGTTGAAATGCATTTGTACTGAATGTGGAATTCTCACCACATATTCTTCCAGTGTGGAAACATATGATATAAGTGTCAACGATTAATGAAACCTAGACATACACAAAACCAAAAAGTAAAGGGTGATGATGTTCCAAAGACAAGGCTGTGATGACTGAAAAAAAATACACCCAAACCCAAAAAGCTAAAACAAAATGAGGGCTTATGATTCTCTTTCACATACAGTATGGATTCTAAAAGTACTCCCAAGCTGTCCAACTGGCTGGAGATTAAAGAAGAGTGAATGGAAGCTCAGTCTCTGCAGAATTTTCCTTGGGTATTGTTTACTTCTGTCTGTGGGAGCTAAAGCCACAGCAGACACAGACACAACAGTGTCCAGTTCACTAGTGCCCATTAAATGGAAAGTAATATGAAGGTGCATACTACTGCTTGTCAGTTTTAGACTTCGATTAAACCATATGACATGTGGTGGCAGCAGGGAGTCTGTGTATATTTAACATATACGAGGAGCCACTGGCGAGAGGCTACCATCTGCAATGACTGAATGCCTCTGAGTCAGAATCCCACCTAGACATTTGATGTTCTGCTGTTGCAACACTGGTCACTCAAGATTGTCCCAGGAGATGACAGTCCTGTTCGGAAACATCCTGAATGCCTAAGCAGCCTTTTTTCCAACCAGATTTGCCTATCCCACATTGCCCTTAGTCATCATGCTTGTAGTAAGTGTGGGTAAACACCTTCCCAAATCTTCGCTCACGAAGCCAAGCCATCAATATATATATATGTATGTATATATATATATATATACTTACAGCATTACTACCAGAACCAAAGCTCTTTCTGCAATTGGCAAAACAATGTAAAATGATTCACCTAAACCCCAATATTCACTGAATCTTTCTTTATTTTGGAAACACTTCCCAAAACTAGAAGAAAAACATTTCCAGTCATTTGAACCTTTATTTTTTTTATTTTTCTTTAAGAAAAACCTCCCAAAAGTCTCAGCCTAGATGAAACTCCAACATTCATTGGACTTGCAAAATTAAGGTGGAAGTTTCTTAAGGCTAGATTTTCTTATGAAATTTCAGTAGTTCTATTCACCTGGACTGTGACCCCTAGCTAGAAACAGAGGTTAAGGAGCTAGATGCTTCAGAAAAGGATGACAAATAGTTTCAGGGAAAAGTATTCAATTATGGTCTGAATTTCTTGGAAGATAAAGGTGTGACATATTAATACAAGATAAGAATGATCTATATAGCCTTCCATATCAATGCAAGAATCTGCCAAAGGACTACATTTTGGCACCACATAACCAGCCACACAGCATATCTGTGTGTATTTGTTTACCTATGTTCAGGTCTAACTTCCTGTCATGTAAAAAAGTGCATGGATACTCTAGTGCATAGTGGATAAATTACCATCTGTGTCTAACAATTTTATTTATTATCTGTTTGAGGTTTTGGCAGTCTTTATTTATCAATCATTAAAAAAATCATTCTTCAGTCTCTTTGTAGTGAACTGCTATCTGCTTATCTATTACCTTGCACCATATGAAGTCATTGAACCTGCCAGCTGTTCTGCATTGTTTTCATCTCATCCTTTGATTCGTGAGCAGAAAGTGTGATCCAGCAACAAGCCATTCAAATAACGACTGCAGTTTATTTTCAACACAGCTAGATGCTACCCCAGGTAGGTCTTGAGTTTCTTCACCGGAACTAAGAGACCAAATAAGACTCATTGTTTCATGGTGATGAGAGTTGCAATATATAAGGAGTGATGGTGAAAGCAAAATAGCTTTTCTTTGGGAGACACCATAAAATCCAAACAGCAGCACAAAATAGCAGAAAGAGGACCTTGCTATGACATTAGCTAAGTTCCATGAACCTAGAAGAATTTCATTTGGTGCATGGCCTCTCCACATGTTTACCCAGAGCAACAAGCCAGCATGCAGCTATTTACAAATTACTCAACTAGATCATTGCAGAGTGCTTTTGTTCTTGAGTACTTCTTAATCACTGGATCCAGAGCCTGAGACAATAGCCACCAATACATGGAGTACTATGCAGCTGTAGTTACTTCCCTTGGGTCTGAGTTTAACTCTCTCCTTTAAAACTTGCAATGAATAGTAAATAACCTGTAGCAATATGTTTTACTTAGGTGAACAGTGGAGCATTGTAAAGGCTTTCAGAGGGCACAAATGTCTTGGTCTTCAGATACACACTTTAGTAGCTGCAAATACAGCCTAGCAGATGCATTATCTGGTGTGAGATAGGAAGGAAGATGTTTGCCATGAAAGCAAACACACAAAATAAACACACTTGACTGCTCATGGCCAATGAAAATACTCATGCACATACACATCCACACATGGTGCTGATACAGAGTTCAAAACTTTGCTTAAATGCTACCAAATGAATAGTGAAATACAATATCCCATCAATACAGGGACATTAACAGTAAGTAGTGGATGAGCAAGATGACTTTACGAGCACAGTAAATCTCAGAGTTTTAAACACACATTGCATTAGCACTAGAAAAACAGAGACCTAAACATTTTCACTGTTGTTACTAAGAAAGAGACAGGAATTAGGCTGCACACAGCCAAATAAACAAACAAACCTCTAGCTTTTCACTCTGGTTCCTGAAAAAATGAATTGCTACTCCTATGTGCTCTGATAATCCAGTGCAGTGCCTCTAATGAGTCATTGGTATTAGGTCCACATTCAGAGTATCACTGTCTACACCAGGGGACTGATCCTGCAATACCATTGCACATCTGTGAGACGTAGCGTGCTTTCCATTATCATGGTTTTAATTTGCAGTTGTAAGTACACAGTTCCTCACAGAACCAGACCAGAACAAGTGTTTATAATATAAAACATGGGAAAGCAATTTGCCTCCAAAACATTAGTATGACTTGCTAAGTAATCTATTATAGCAAAAAACACAGAACATTAGCACATGTTGGAAGGAACAAGCCGACTACACCATACCTTTTAAAACAAAGCAATAGGTTCCCGAGGAATGGGGTGCACATGCAACAAGACTCATCACTTAAAACGGTCATCTCCCCAGACATATGGCTATCTACGGATTGTGTGGTTCAGGCTGTACCTTTAAACAGTATTATTTTGTGGAAGTTTTATTGTTGTTTGGGGTGGGTTTTTTTTGGACACTGCACATACTAAACCACTGAGGTGGAGCTGTAATACAGTAAGAGGTAAAATAGTTCAGAAAAAGTAGGTGTTCATAAACTGCTGACAGACATTATGGATAGATGAGTTCAATTTGTTGTTGTTATGGCCTCTTCTAACCATGTAAAGGCAGTGAGTAGTGTTGGTCAAGTTGGTAATGAAGGGTAGAAAGATGAATTTATACTTGCTTTCTTTTCTGTTCTGTATTTGAAAGCTTGGTACTGTAATCAGTGTATTGGCTTTGTTCTTGTACAAACAGCCAAGGGAATAACCCAGGGGAGAAAATGTCTGGGTGCATAGCAAAAGAATATATATTGTCAACTTTAAAAAAGCTGAAAATTATGAGTTAAGCCAAACAAGTCATGAGATCAGTGTGGAAATTACATGGGCTTTTGTCTGTATGTTAATAACATGTTTGAGTTCGTAGTGGTTGATGCCTTGTTTTTGAGATTATAAAATTACTTTTTTAGACTACTCCTTTCCCCACACCTCCCAAATATATTCAGCTCAATGTGTTTTTGTGCATATAACACACACAAATCAGAGTTCAAGACAACAAGTAGGCTGACAAGGGACAAAGGTAATTGTTACACTAAATGTTCACACAAGCAGACTGCTCAGGCATGCACATCGCAGCAGCCTCTGCTTTCTATCCATGGTTCCTGCAGGGCCATCACTGGATATCAGACATCCTTTGCTTGCTGTCCCTGGCAGGTACTGAGCTTGCCAGGATGTCAGGAAGTGGGATTTGAAGTATAAATGAGAAGCCTGCTCCAGCAGCTGTGTATGTGTGTGTAGAAGAGCTCCTAATGAAGATGAGAGAAACTGAGGCTTTTTCCAGAAGTGTTTGCAAGAGGTGTTTCTAACAGTCACCCATTCATGGTTCACACACACTTATTCAATGGCACATTGCTTTGTAGAGCCTATGGGTTATGCAAATGGGTATAGTCCTTGAAATGAAAACAGAGGTTTTCATGCATCTGGAAAGAGAGTCTGTTATGACTCCAGAGAAAACTGAGAGTAGGAAACTAAGCAATACAGGTGGAGACTGATCTCCATCAGAGATCAATCTGATGTACTGAACAAATTCACTGGGACTATGGTGTGACAGCTAGGACTGCCACAATTTCATACTGCAATCCCTATGTATATATGCAAAGGATGTATTTCTCTGAGGTGCTAATGACATCTGCTGTTCTTTTCCCCCTCTGTAAGAGTGTCCCTTTAAAATCAACATATGCTGGTAGTTCTTGACCTTTCTAGGATCAGTCACCGTGGCCAAAGGCTGGGAAGGAGCCAAACCTACACCCATTCCCTTACCTTCTTATACATCTGCTGTGAGGAGAAGTCAGCTCCCAGCAATCAGGGTCCAAGGCCTGTTTAACACACACAGTATAATAAGGTGATTTCCCAATTCTACTTACTCCTGCATCCTTTCAGTCCAAGTCACAGCAAAGTCTCAAGAGTTGTCCTATTAGAAAGCTGTACTTATTATTGACATTTCTTTTACTTTAGTTTCATTCAAATAGTTCTTTGTAAATGGCAAGTTTTCTCCCTTCAGTCTAAAAGTGATACAGTGTGCTGAAGAACAAAAGAACTAATTCTACAAAATTAAACATAAGGAAAGCCTTATCCATGTGATTTCTGCATAATCCAGCACATCAGCAAGTCCTGATAAGGAGACCAGTGATCCGAGATTTTAGATCCATTCATTTTAAAGGCTAAGCATTTGATTCCTTCCTGCTGAGCTCTGTGACAAAATAACTGACATCAGTTTTATTTGTGCCTTTGCAGTTGTTGTAACCTCATTATTCTTTGAGTTATCTTGGCAGTTTGTAATTTTTTAGGTTTAGTTGGTGCCATCTTGTCTGTAGAGCTCTACGGTTGAAAGTACAACATAAAGAAAGGTCACGGTACAAAAGAAAGGCAGTCTCCATCTTTTAGCACTTTTAGGACTCCTTTCATTAGTTGTTAATTTTCTGCTACTTGCTTTTGGGTTTTGATAATTGCATGATTTCATCCTGCCCTTGCAGCTCATGTGAATGCCCTGTGAATGCTAGAAAAACTCCCTTTCTTCCTTCAAGCGGCCTGTTTTTAGCATTTCTAGTAGAGCTCTGTAATTGGGGTGAGGTAACACACCCTCATGACTCAAACCAGCTAATGTCCAAAAGCACAATAACCAAGAAGTCTAGCATACATTGGCTTGTCCCTAGAAGCTGATATTCAGCAATGAACTATGAGAGGATTTGAGTAAAAGATTTTGCCCTCCTCCTCCCACCCCTTGTTCTCTCTCTTTAGAAAATAAATGTCTGATTCATGCAAAAATAATGTATGAACCATTTGCACTGCTTTAAAAAAAATCTGCTTGTTATTCTGAGACAATTCTGCCTTCTTTTGCCTGGAATCACACTGCTCTGTTTCAGATAACTTAGGGGTGAGCCAAAAATATAGGGTGATATTTGCCAAAATATAGAAGCTAAAATTACACAAATGTCAGGACAGAAAATGGAAAATGCAATTTCTAATAGGCTTTAGCGCAACTGCGAGAGCAAGAACAGCATTCCTACAACTGCTTCCCAGTGGCAAGTATCATTTCTATACATGCAGTAATTGCCATTAAATGTCATACTATCACTTGCCAACAGCGTTTACAGAGCAGTATCAGTGTGACCACAGCATTCCACTGCACTTAAAATAGAAATTAACAGTGGTAGGTTTGTCTTTATGGTCTAAGGGTGGGTAACAATTACTGGCCATTGGAAGGTCATTCGATGTGAGATGGCTGCTTTGTTCTACGACCACTGTAGCAGGGAGGAAGTTTGCAACCCTGCCTCTCCTTTTGTAACTCTACAGCCTGTCGGATAGAAACTCTGCTATCAGTAGACCAATCAGTTAGCAGATGACTAACCAGCCCTTCTGGCTGGTTATCAATGCTAGACACCAATATCTTTGAAACACCCTTTTTTTATGAGATGCTAAGAACTCTAGAAAAGTAAAGCATTTAGTAATGTACATTACCAAGTAGACATGTTTGAACTCCTGTTGTTTTCATCTCCAGCTGAATTCAGTGAGTTTTTAACATATGTTTGAGGTTAAAAAGGCTTAAAGGCCATTTCTGAATTGTGATGCTTTCTAAATTAGGAGCTTCATTAATTGCTCGTCTTGCAGAAAGGAATTTAATTTAGTTGGCATATTCTAAATCACTTTCCAGGAATAAGTTAAATTCTGATTACATGCATTCCCAACTTCTATAGCACACTTTTTGCACAGATTAATTTCTTCTTTGTAAATCCCTATTGGATTCATGAGTTGTTATTTTATTTCACTTCTCTTCATACATTTTCAAGCCTCTGAGGTCTAAGTTCACTCCTGAAGTCAAATGGGTGAAATGCTGTTGACTTTCTGGCAATTCTGAAAGTGACAATTTTCTCTATCACATAAATTACCATATTTCCTGTTATTTATTTTATGATACTGGTATTTCACTCACACGATTTTTTCTGTACTCATAAAATTTTCCATCTGGGATACAATTTTCTAATCCTTTTATAAGCCCATGTATTTTGTTTCACCTTTTAAAGAAATTTAATATTGTCAATCTGCAGTATTCTCTCCTGGAGACAGATGATCTGAAGTTTGCTTTCTCAGTAAAGAAATCATTGGCATACAAGCCTTCTGCACACATACCACCTGAAAATGAGGAAGGTGCTATAGTTTAAGTTATTCTTGTATGAAAAGATGGGTGTGCCCCAAAACAGAGATCTTGAGGGCGCAGGAAAAGTCTGTTCCTGTGTACCAGAAGATGAGCCGACGAGGGAAGCGTCCAGCCTGGATAGGTAACGAGGTGATGAAGGAACTCAGAACTAAAAAGGTGTATCATCTTTGGAAGGAGGGCAGGGTTTCTCAGGGAGTGTTTAAGGAGGCTGCTAGGGCATGTAGAAAGAAAATTAGGGAGGCCAAAGCTCAGCTTGAACTTAAACTGGCAACTTCTGTAAAGAATAATAAAAAAAGTTTTTATAAATACATTAATGGTAAAAGGAAGGATAAGCCAGATCTTTGCTACTTATTGGATGAGGCAGGAAACTTAGTAACTAAAGATGAGGAGAAGGCAGAAGTGCTTAATGCCTTCTTTGCCTCGGTTTTTAGTGTGAAAGTGAGTCCTCAAGATTACTGTACTTTGGGGTTGGTAGGTGGTGCTAGGGAGCAGAATGGTCCTCTTGTTATCCAAGAGGAAGAAGTTAGAGAATTGTTGAGGAACCTGAGTGTTCATAAATCAATGGGATGGGATCCATCCCAGGGTGATGAAGGACATGGAGGATGAGCTTGCAAAGTCGCTCTCCGTCATTTACCAACAGTCGTGGCTCACTGGCGAGGTTCCGGATGATTGGAAGCTGGCCAATGTGACACCCATTTACAAAAAGGGTAGGAAGGAGGATCCTGGTAATTACAGGCCAGTTAGCCTGACCTCGGTACTGGGAAAGTTAATGGAAAGGTTCATACTGAGCGCTATTAAGCAGCACTTAAGAGATGGCCAGGGGTAGGTCATGTTTGACCAACCTGATTTCCTTTTATGACCAGGTGACCCAACTGGTGGATGTGGGAAGGGCTGTGGATGTTGTCTATTTGGATTTCGGCAAGGCCTTTGACAC
>NDXB01000418.1:0-47013 GCA_002631895.1 Agapornis roseicollis | reverse complement strand
TCTGTAATTCCCTGGGTCATCCATTTTCCCCTTCTTGAATATGGGGGTTATATTTCCCTTTTTCCAGTCATTGGGAACTTCTCCTGACTGCCATGATTTTTCATTAAAGGATTGTATTCTTATAAGATGTTCAGTACCTGATGTGAGCTGCAAATTGCCTTATAAAATTTAACAATGACAACAATGACATTAAAATTTAACAATGACTTATAAAATTTAACAATGACATTCTAGTCTAATGAATAAAGAGGGATTTCTTTTGTTGGACATAGAGGGGTTCTTGTATGGGATTGTGAGGGAGGAATTCTTCTGGTTAAAATGGTCTGTGTTCAGTATAAGGTACTGATGAGATCTGATTTTTCTAGGTGTTGCTGAAGGTGTTGTACCAATACAAGGAAAAGCAGTACATGGCTCCTAGAGTTCTGCAGCAAACACTGAATTACATCAACCAAGGAGTGTCACATGCAGTCACATGGAAGAATCTGAAACCACATATTCAAGTAAACCATTTTGGGGGTTTAATGCTTAGGTGACCCAGTAGTACATTAGTCAGTCTGTATGGTGTTCCTAACCTTGCTACAATTCAGTTCTTGGGGACCTGTGTTATAGATTACTGGTGGAAAGAGTTTAAGCCTCTTCGGTGAAGGTTACTCTGGTGCATGAGCAAAGCTGGGTGATGGCCTTTATTTTGTTGTCAGTCCTTTGTGCTTTAATATATGAAGGATTACAGTGTAACACAGCAATGCAACAAATTTGGAGATGGTGTTACCTACTGAATTTATGGCATTGAATTGTCTCCATGTACGATTATCCGAAGCAAATATAATAGCTTGAGCGGCATTGCAGCTGTGTCTTGACTTAAAAGACTCCTTTTTGTAAGGTGACACTGCAATGTCCAAATATATCTCAGGTGAGGAAGCGATGGTGGGGTGGTAAAATCTGTGAAATACAGGACAGAATATAAAGGTTGATTTAGTGGTTTTAGCCTGTTTTCAACTTCCTTTTTTTTATTGCAGGGAATTATCCAGGATGTTATTTTTCCATTGATGTGCTATACAGATGCTGATGAAGAGCTGTGGCAAGAAGATCCATATGAATATATTCGCATGAAATTTGGTGAGAATTTGAAATCTTCTCGTGTGAAAATACGACTTTGCACAAAGACAGGATTGGGTTTTTTTTTTGTGAAAATGGGGGTGGCTTTGATCTTTAAAATACAATTTAAAAAAAAGAGGTAAAACCAGTTCATATTAGCCAAATAATACAGGTTCATATAGCTAACTTCTGGGTGTAATGGTAGAAATGACAGACAGTGTAATCAACAGGTGTTTCTGGGCTTGAAAAAGTATCTGTCAGTTACAAAGTTTCTGTTATAAGTCAAAACAGTCTGTGACCTGCTAACAATGATTGCATAAGTTTAGTGTTGTTATAAGTTTATGCTTTACAACAGCCAGTATTTCAAGCCCTAGAGTTTTTACGATCTTAAGGAAATTCGCATATCACAGTTCAGAACAGATTTACCATAATGGCAAATGAAATACTATGGAGTAAGCCTAGCATTGCAGATTTGTCTTCCGTGGCTTGCTACTTTGTTGCTGAGGTTTGCTGTCAGTCTATGCAGCCCTTTCAGAATGGGGAAGAAAGAAGGTAATTCAGCCTTCCTGAACAAATTCTTCCCTCTGCTAGAACTTTTCTGTGTCTAGGACAAGAAATCTTGATGGGTTTGGGAGTTTCTTATCCCTCAGGTCAGAGGCAGACCTGTAAACAGTACAAGTATTATATGAGGCTCTGATAATCCTCTTCTGCAGAGAAATAAGCAACTGAGCATTTTTAACTCAATTACGTGCTTGCCTGCACAGCAAATAACAGGTATGTCAATGCTTCTACTGTTAAAAAAGATTTATTTTAAGGAAGGCAATTTCACAATTTCATATCAGGCATGTAGAGAGTCAGTGGTCATGGAAAAGGTGAAACGTATATTGGGGATCTCCAGCCATGTGTAGCTGTTGTTTGGGCTGGAATAGCTGTTTTAAGAAAAGATGATTTACCACCGGAGGGGGAAAAAAAAGGGGGGAAAATTGTTGCTCTTTGGTTTCATATTAAATCAGTCGATTACATTAGGATCATGAACTGTAGTAAAAGACCAAGTTTAATAGCTGTTATGTGTTTACTTCATAGATGTATTTGAAGACTTCATTTCTCCAACAACTGCTGCTCAGACATTATTGTTTACATCATGTAGTAAAAGGAAAGAGGTAAACTATTTCAAGGATTTTACTTAAGTACAGCATTAGCTTATAGCTCTAATTTATAGTCTCCCTTTGCTAATAGACCTACTAATGAAAGTTTTACTTTTCTGCTCTATGTCATATCATAGCACTTTAAAATTTATAATTTCTCTCAGATTTATTTAGCACTAGCCATTATGTGATATTTGTATTTGCTAGTTGCCATAGGACTTGTCTATCAAGAATGTTGTGTGTTGATAACAAAGACCTAAAGCATTCTTCAAATTCCAGATTTGCAGCAGATTATTAGCAATTTAAGCATTTCAGAGCACCAATAATGATACCTGAGATGTCTGATTGAAATACTTTGACTAATTTTACATGTAATTTAGGTCTTGCAGAAGACAATGGGCTTTTGTTATCAGATCCTTACGGAGCCAAATGCTGACCCTCGTAAGAAAGATGGTGCTTTACATATGATTGGTTCTTTGGCTGAAATTCTCCTAAAAGTAAGCATAGCAGATCTGGTGGTTATCTTGGTTCTTGCTTGCCTCCTTTCCTTTCTTTTGCATATAGTGTCTTAGAAAAAATGGGAATACCTCTGAGTTTACAAGATTTTGAACCACTGCCATTTTTTTTTAAAGCTGTTGAGTTGAATTGGTTTTGTTCTGTTGTCGGCTTAATTACACAAGTTTTATTAGGTCGTGTACAAGTTCAGGTCATTGTTTTAAGTTCCTGTTAAGTTCTCTGCTTTTAATAAGAATTGCNGTTTTGTTCTGTTGTCGGCTTAATTACACAAGTTTTATTAGGTCGTGTACAAGTTCAGGTCATTGTTTTAAGTTCCTGTTAAGTTCTCTGCTTTTAATAAGAATTGCTACACTGTTTCCGGGGTTGCACTTGACTACATTCCCTTTTTGTGAAAGAAAGGAAGGGGGGGGGGGAAATTCATTCAATTAGAAGCTGTTGATTTGATGAAAGCTTTTCTGTGTACAGAAGAGGGGAATTTAGAAGAGAGTGAAATTAGCAACCTTGTTCAGCTGGAGTGGTAGCAGAAAAGATGCAAGGCATGGACTTGGCTCTGATATTTGGACCATGGCTCTGAGAAACTGCCCTGAGCACTTTTGATTTCATACCAGAGTAGTGGACTGCCAAGCAAAAGGTGTCTGGAGGAGTCAAAAAATGACAGGAATGTCACTGTTTTGACTGAAAATTCTAAAAGTCTGTGTAGGATCCAAGTTTCATTATAATATGTAATTTCATTGTTGCTTAGTGCAGTTTAATAAAGGGGAAAGTTAGAAGTCTGAGGGTTTTGTTACACCGCTCACACTTCATATGTAACCGTTTTTTAAGGGTTTAGAAATGCGTTTTTATACGAATTTTAAACTAACACATTTCTATTCATATTCTAACAGAAGAAGATATATAAAGATCAGATGGAATATATGTTGCAGAATCATGTGTTCCCTCTTTTCAGCAGTGAGCTGGGTTACATGAGAGCACGGGTAAGAAAGCGTTAAGAATTAGCGTTAAGGCACTGTCTGTTCCGACTGAAGAGTTAAGGAATATGCTTTATATTTTCCCCTCTTAAAAAACATACTCCTTTCTGTCCCTTTTCTGTAATAAGTTGTATGCTTATTTCTAGTATCAGTCTTTATGTGTGATTATAGATAGCTACTGTGTAGCTTTAAAATGGCTGCAGAACTGTGTGCATAGTTTCCCATCTGTGTCTGGTGGTATGGTCTGTTTGTGTTTTGCATTTAGACTGTACTGCTCACACAAAACCTGTGGCCAGAGATGAACTTGAGATCATAGTACTGGCTTAGTGATGTCTGAAAGACAAGCCTCCCACTGGCCAGCCTCCATACTCTCAAACATCTTCATCTGTGAAAAACTGATACAGTATCTTTATTCATCAGTAGTTGTACTTCAGTTTAATACCTTCTGTAGGTTATTGGTATACAAGTAGCTGATAATCCTGTTTGTACTTCTTGTAACTCTGAATTTGTTCAATGTGTTTGGTTTGGTTTTTTTTTCAGGCTTGTTGGGTTCTTCATTATTTTTGTGAAGTCAAATTTAAGAGTGACCAGAATCTGCAGACAGCTTTAGAACTCACAAGACGGTGTCTGATAGATGATAGGGAAATGCCTGTGAAAGTGGAAGCTGCAATAGCACTTCAAGTTCTGATCAGTAATCAAGAGAAAGGTAGCTCTCTTTTCTTAAAGCTGCAGCAAGTTTTAATGGAATAGGCATTAATATTGCAGTGTTCAGGGAGGCTTGTTCTCTCCTGATGATAATTTACTACTTAAAATTGTAATTTGTAATCACTTACTGTAATTCTCCAGCTGGAAAATTTTATATTACAATTTCATGGTACAACAAAACCCATTTTATAGCACCTGATCATTGAATCAGAAATACAGTGGTAGTATAGGGATATCTGTGAGCATGTATTTTATCTTTCTTAAAAAAATTGTCTTTATCCTGTCAGGCTTTCCATTGCTCAGTATTCCTGAAGCTGGCATAAATGCCAGAAAGCAAATACAAATTCTGTATACTTTGTCTAATTTGACAAAAATGCCTATGTACCCATTCCTGTTCAATTAAAATTTGCATTGATAAGTAATCTTGCATTTCATAAGGACTGTAGAACTCTGATTTTTTTACTTCAGTTATGATGCTTTTAGTAGATACTTGTATTTAAAAATTGTTCTGAGTATTAGTAATGCTGTAATATCTTACACTGCCCATGGTTTTGACATATTGATGCCAAAGCACTAAAAAGTATATATTGACTTTCACATTCTGATACTGTAGTTTTGTAAGAATGTAAATTCAAATATTTCCACTTGTTCTACAGCTAAAGAATATATTACTCCATTCATTAGACCTGTAATGCAAGCTTTACTTCATATTATAAGAGAAACTGAAAATGATGATCTTACTAATGTGATTCAGAAGATGATCTGTGAATATAGTGAAGAAGTTACCCCAATTGCAGTAGAAATGACACAGCATTTGGTAAGAATTTCTGTTGACTTAGGAAGATGTTTCATATGTGAAGGATTGGTATTTAAGGTGAAGATAGTTGTCCATCAATTAACACCTGTTGTTTCTCCAGTCTAAGTGCAGTGATACAGATAATATTCTTCTACATTTAGACTGTGTTTTCTCAAATGTGGCTTTATAACTCGAGCTAAATGGAAATTTATTAGAATGATTATAGCACTGTTTGAGAAATCTTTGTATTTTTTCACTATAATGTTAACAATGAATTTCAGTGGCACATTTGAGGTAGTCTCTACAATGTGACTTAGGTTTTCTGTTTTTAAAATGGGAAATTAAAATGCAGATTTTTAATAAAAATATCTGGTGTGAAAATATGTTGTATGTAACGTGAGAATGAAATTGATTCTGCAGCAAAAATACAGATCTTGAATAGCCACATCTAGCAACTTGTACCAGTGGTTTCAAAAACTTGAGTCAGCTGAGGGCTTCTCTATTGAAAGCCCTTGCCTTGGAGTTTAAATTGTTTGCATGTCCTCTCTGGGAATGCCTGCAAAGTGGGTCCAGTCTAGTTCAGCTAGCAATTTAACCTTGTGTCAGGAAAATCTTGCTCCAGAAAATATATTCTTTTGCTTGGAAAGTGATGTCATTTGTATCTTCTTATTCATGAATAAATAAAGGATGACACTTTAAAGGGCTTAACGTTCAAATTTCATCAATCCTGAAAACAAACTCTGGAATTGAATAGTCAAGTTCTAACGTTCATATGCATTTTCTTAGCAGAAGTCCTCCTTAAATTGTGCAGGGTATCGGACTTGCATAATTGTTCATCTCTAAGCATGTCCTTGTTAAATGACATATATATGATTTGTTTTGCTGTTACATGCAGGCAATGACATTTAACCAGGTGATCCAGACTGGACCAGATGAGGAGGGCAGTGATGACAAAGCAGTGACAGCAATGGGAATCTTGAATACTATTGATACACTTCTCAGTGTAGTTGAAGATCACAAGGAAGTAAGTAGATATCAGTTTAATTACATGTTAGCAATATGTGTTGTCTAAGACACTGAAAGTCTTCTGTAGTTCCAGTGTTCCTGGAAACATTGTTATCTGAAAAACTATCCTATTGGCTAAAAAAGTTTAAAATAGAAAGCAGTGAGATACTTAATACAAGAAAGTTGTCACATTTCTAACAGAATACATGGGGTGGTAAAGCATACATGTTGTCACACTATTTCCCACTAGAAAGTAGGTCCTTGTTCAAATGGAAGAGGAAACTTGTCTCTTAACAGATGGAACTGTCAGTTGAGCTGGAAGAACCCATTTGATTTGATGAGTTCTCCCTTTCAAAGAAAACAGCTTTGAACATTAGCTCTGCTGCCTTAGTTTGCTCTCTGCAGCAGAATCAATGTCTGTAAATACAGCTGCTGAGGCTGTGCTAAATGATAGGTTTTTTTACAGCCTCATCTGCACTGTGGGATTAAAACATTTGTTATTTAGTTTTGTTATACTGAATGGACTAACTTCTGTCCAGAGTACAGCTTGTTTGAAAGACACTGATTAAATCCTTCTTGACGAAGTCAGCTACTGTTTTTCGATAAATACATTATAGCTGTTTAGTGACTAAACAGTAATAAATTGTACTCTCAAGGCTCTGAAGACTTCACGGAAGGAGCAGCATAATATGTATTCTGAATGCCCAAGGGTGCAATACAGTGGTGCCATGCAATAGACAATGGACGAGTTCAGCTCATTTACTTGTTAAAGCTGCTCAGCAAGCTTGTAATATACTTGGTTTTGTCAGCAAATTCTTGCTATCTAAATGAAACGTTTGTGTAACAATATGCTACTCCTGAGGAACTCAATTGTAAAATGTTGATCAGTAAACATTTGTATTTAGAGACATCTCACACACGATGACCAGTGTTGCAAGAGATAGCTGGTTAGTTTTAAATCCTGTTCTGCATAGGTAAGACCAGAAACTCAACCCCTATTTATCCCTGTGCAAGGTAAGGGTCCTAAACAGGCTAAAGACTATTTTGGTGGACTTATCTGTCCGTGGACTGATAAATACTGAGAAGAGTGTTTGAATCTGTAGACCAGCATTTACACTTACTGTCTGCATACAGCATGGGTTAGGGAGGTGGTTTATGTTTGTTCATTGGTTGGTTTTGATTTTTTTTTTATATTTCTCTTTTCTGGACAGCAAATGCTTCCTGCAACTTCCATTGTTTCCTGTTTTGATATATGTATTTACTTACTGTGTGTCTTAATGGACTGAACTTCTGCATAGGGTTACTGTCAGGCTTTTCTTTTTAGAATCATAGAATACTTAGGGTTGGAAAGGACCATCTAGTTCCAACCCCCCTGCCGTAGGCAGGAACACCCCACACTAAACCATGCCACCCCAGGCTCTGTCCAACCTGAACTTGAACACCACCAGGGAAGGAGCATTCACAGCTTCCCTGGGCAACCCATTCCAGTGCCTCACCACCCTTACAGTAAAAAACTTCCTCCTTATATCCAATCTAAACCTCTCCTGTTTAAGTTTGACCCTGTTACCCCTTGTCCTGTCACTACAGTCCCTAATGAAGAGACCCTCCCCAGCATTCTTATAGGCCCCCTTCAGACACTGGAAGGCTGCTAGGAGGTCTCCACGCAGCCTTCTCTTCCCCAGGCTGAACTGCCCCAACTCTCTCAGCCTATCTTCATACAGGAGATGCTCCAGCCCCCTGATCATCCTCGTGGCCCTCCTCTGGGCTTGTTCCAACAGCTCCATGTCCTTTTTATGTTGAGGACACCAGAACTGCACACAATACTCCAGATGAGGTCTCAGGAGAGCAGAGTAGAGGGTCAGGATCACTTCCTTTGACCTGCTGGTCATGCTCCTTTTGATGCAGCCCAGGATACCGTTGGGTGCCCTGTAATGAGAGTCTTTCAGTATTCAAAACCACGTGTTAAAAACTGTTTTGCAGATCCTTAGCCAGAGTGCTGCTCTTACACATTTAGTGCTCTAACATATGAGAAATTTTTAATTGTTTTTAAAATACTGTATTGTATACAATGTTGTATAATATTGTATAGAAACTGCTTTGAGTAGTTTTATTTTAAAATGTGTTTAATTTCAACTCAAAAATATTGACAACAGTCATAAATTTCATTTTTTTGCAGATCACCCAGCAGCTGGAAGGGATCTGTTTGCAAGTGATTGGGACAGTTTTGCAGCAGCATGTATTAGGTAAATGTACTTTCGTTGGCTTATTTTTTTAAGTGTATGTGAGAGGCATTAAATTTACCTGCATTCCATTTGTTTTAGAGTTCTATGAGGAGATCTTTTCTTTGGCTCATAGTCTCACCTGTCAACAAGTTTCTGCACAAATGTGGCAGCTACTTCCTCTTGTTTTTGAAGTTTTTCAGCAAGATGGCTTTGATTATTTTACTGGTAAGTAACATAAATCAGACAAATGGTTTCATATAAGTGATTTCAACCATACAGTGAACTGCATCTTGATTGCAATGTTAGAACACTGAAGTGAGTTTATGCTTAAAGTATTTATTTCTGCTATGCTGCAACCAGACTTGTTGCATGCTTATCTTGACAAACATTAAGCAAGAACTGTAATTAACTTATTAATATATAGATTTCAACCTGATTCTAATAGCTCATCTAATAAAACATACAGACAATATCTAAACTGTGATTATTCTTCTGTTAATACAGACATGATGCCTCTCTTGCATAATTATGTTACTGTTGATACAGACACACTGCTGTCAGACACAAAGTATCTTGAAATGATCTACAGTATGTGCAAGAAGGTAAGCAGATTCCTTTGTGATAACAAAACTGGTGATCTCTGAAGTAAACTGGTTAATGTTTTCCACAACAGCAGACTCTGAAACTGGAGAATTTTTGACATCTGCTGCTACAGCATTATGCTATTTAGCATCCTCTGTGATTCCACAAATTCAATTATTGCAGAGAAATTAAGGGGTGCATCAAATTTCGGATCTATGCTTTTGCAAAAAAGGACACAACAGAAGTGGGTTTTGTGCACGCGTGTTTGGTGTCTTACACACTGTGCATACAGGCATGAAAAATGTGTATGCACAATGTAAAAGGCAGACAGTTTCTTTAGCTGAGATTTGTAGCCTCACATATGGCTGTGATACCACATAACATACATATACTAAAGGTCTTAAAATCTATGAGCAGGGATGCAAAGTAGAGGGATACAAATAAAAAGACATTTTCCCAAGTTCATGCTAAGTTGGTGATGAAAGCTGGTAGTTGTTTGACTCAGTCCAGTCATTTTTGGGCAGTATTTAGCTTCTCAGCGTCTGTGTATTATAGGCAGCTGCCCACTGGGCTTTCTTTATCCAGTCAATATGTAGAATACAAAGCTTTCCAGAATGTTAGCCCTGTGTGAGGAAATTTTGTAAGGTGGTAAAGTTTTATAATCTCCAACACTGATTTGTGGGGATTTCAGTTTTCCAATTCTGGATATCATGCATTGTCTGTGTAAGAACTAGGGGGAATTGTCAGCTGCCCTGCCCGTGATATTTCCTATGTAATTTTTTTGACGATGTTTAGATACTATAGTTAGTAACTTTTGTTAGCCTCTTTGAAAACAAGTTGCAGCCATGCTGATTATAAATGCTTGAACATTATATATATAAAAAAGAAAAGTAGCTGTTCTAACCTCTTAGTGATTAGTGTTTCATTAGTTGAGCACAGTAAATCTTTAACCCAGAAGTTTTGGGTGTTTTGTTAGGTATTTATATATCCCACTAAATATCCAAAATTTGCAAATGCTGTTTTTACAAATTCAGTATTTGAATGCATAAGAAAAGTTTATTTTGTGTATGGAAATAAACCTTTGCAAAATGCAGCTGATGCTTATACGGTTACTGTTGTAAGCTCTGCCTCTATGGAGTTGTTGAGTATTTGTACATGTAGATTAGTTTTAACCACATTCCACGATGCTTCAGTCTCTAGTTGTGATACTGAACCATTGCTGTAGGTTTGGCTGCTGTACCGATGGGTGTTTATGCTAGCATTGTAATAGAGGCGGTAAATTGATGTCAGCTTTTCAAAGCAGAGCATGAAAAATACTTCTGGAAGGGATATCATCAACAGTAATTGTTCTTTTTCAGGTCCTTACAGGAGTTGCTGGAGAAGATGCAGAATGTCATGCTGCAAAGCTGTTAGAAGTAATTATTCTTCAGTGTAAAGGGCGCGGCATTGATCAGGTTGGTAACAGCTTTGGTTGTTACAACTACTGTTTAAAATGTATTTTATTCTTGAATATGAATTGATTATGCATTAACATCAGTTCTCTTCCAAGAAGCTTGTGTAGTGTAGCTAATAATCCTGTCTACTACTTCAGTGTCACTCAGCAGCCCCACAGAGGCTGTTATTACACACTTTGTCTCCAGAGTTTAGGACACTGTAAAACTGAAAGGTTGTCAATCTGGAAGAGTACTGTTTCAGGAGCATCTTGGTTCAAAAAGTTGATTAATTATATTGTAAGTTAATTCTGGTGAAAATTATTCAATCTGTCAAGTTAATAGCCTTGAAATAAATAAGAATGAAAATTCCTAGAATCCCAATGCTATAGAGGAACCAGGGACTTCAGTATGCACATATGGAAGTTGGAATTTGAGAGAGGTTCTCGTGTGCCTCTGCTGTGTGCATGACAAGCAGTGTATAATAGCTGTTTAAACACTAGCATGTTTTTTAATAATTGTGGATATGGTCCCTGGAAACCTTAATATTTAACTCATTTGAAAGAAAATCTTCTACACCAAATTGGTTTTTTTTTAGTGTGACATCTCTGAAGAGACTGGTCCTTTGAATAGCTGTTTCTTTGGAATGTTAGCATTATCTCTTGACTTTGTTATGGATATTAAAAAAACCACTAAGTTGATTTTTCTGGAAACATGTTTCCTCTGTTTTTCTTTTCTGTCACACAGGATTACAGGACCAGGAGTTGCATCTACTGTGCATGTCACAAAATCCATGTGCCTGGAGTAGATAAAATCTTCTCACCTTTACATTTCCTTTTTGTGTATGACTTCTGCTGGCACTTAAAAATTATTCGCATTGTTTGCTCTCTGCATTTATGCACCTCATTGGGTTTATGCCATTTCTCAACTTCAGTGTGAAATACAGAACTACAAAGTTTACTTTTGATAACTAAATTTGTCACGTTTCTCACTCTTCAGTGCATACCCTTGTTTGTGGAAGCTGCATTAGAGAGACTGACCAGAGAAGTGAAAACAAGTGAACTGCGAACAATGTGCCTCCAGGTTGCCATAGCTGCTTTGTATTACAATCCTCATCTACTATTAAATACATTGGAAAATCTTCGTTTCCCCAATAATGTGGAGCCTGTCACTAATCACTTCATAACGCAATGGCTTAGTGACGTGGACTGTTTCTTGGGGTAAGTGTTTCTAGTTTGGAAGATTATTCTCTGTGATACACGCCTTTATTATGTGCCTGTAAATTGTAACAAAACTTGCAACCTATTTATTGTTTTGTTTTGTAGACTTCATGATAGAAAGATGTGTGTGCTTGGCTTATGTGCTCTTATTGACCTGGAGCAAATACCGCAGGTTTTAAATCAAGTTGCTGGCCAGATCCTGCCAGCTTTTATCCTTTTATTTAATGGATTGAAAAGAGCATATGCCTGCCATGCAGAACATGAAAATGACAGCGATGATGATGATGAAGCTGAAGAAGATGAGGAGACAGGTATGGAAACTGAAATGTTGCCGTTACTTTGTATATTTTCTGTGTTGTGGTTTTTTTTCTTTTTGAATGGAGCTGCTGAGGTCCTGCTGTCATTTAGCCCAGCTGGCAGCTAAGTACCACACAGCTGCTTGCTCACTTCTTTCCCCAAACAACCAAAACAAAATCCCTAACAATAAACACAAGCAAGGCACAATACAGTACTGGTACTGTAGACTGGTACCTAGCCTGACTCGAGCCATGATTGATCCCTACTGGATGATTCCCCCCAGTTTATATACTGGGCATGATGTGCTGTGGTACTCCCCCCAGTTTATATACTGGGCATGATGTGCTGTGGTACGGAATACCCCTTTGGTTAGTTTGGGTCAGGTGTCTTGTCTCTGCTTCCTCCTGGCTTCTTGTGCCCCTCCTCACCTGCAGAGCATGAGAGACTGAAAAGTCCTTAATCAGGGTAAGTGCTACTGAGCAACAACTAAACCACTGCATCATTCTCAGACTAAAGTCAAAACACAGCACTGCACCAGCTACTAGGAAGAAAATGAGCTCTATGCCAGCTGAAGCCACAACAGTTCCCTTTTTGGAATCCTTCAGAGTTGCCCAAAAATCAAAGCTGCAGTATAACACTGGACATATTTTAATGACTTCCAAGTCTATCTGACTTAGTTTTTAAGAGGGACTGGAAAGTAATTTCCTAGGCTGTCTCTTCAAAGTCACATCCAGCTAGCTTTTATGTGTAGATGCTGTCATTGCTGGAAGGAATTACTACTGGGATGTGTTCCCCATTTGAGTGAGGGGTTAAGAGTCAGTACAAGGAGTTTCCAGGAGTTGTCCTAATCCATTGTGCAGTTTGGACTATATATTACAAACTGTCCCATGAGCTGATGGTGTTTTAGCTGTGCATGGAAAATAATAGTTCTTAGGTTTGGGGGTTTTTTTCTTTTCCCCTCCCCTGTCTGCCCTGGACTAACACAGTCTCAACTTTGTCAGCCTTTGTAGGCTTTCTTCATACAGTTATTTCACAAGCTTTCACATTATTTGCCATCTTCTTTACATGAAGTTCAAAATTACCTACAACTTCCCCCCTGCTTCTTTCTTCCACCTTTCCCTATACTTTTCTTAAGCTTTTAGTTCATATTTCCTATTTTTATCTTTCCATCATCAACTTGGTGTCTTTCTGAGTGATTGTTTGGAAGTTTTCCATACTCAAAGGAGTATGTTTTCATCTATCTACTTAAAGCAAAGTTTCTTTTTTATTTCTGCTGCTGAATTCTGGACTTGTAATGATTTTGTCATTCATACTACTGCTACATTTGTATTTCTCAGGCATTATTTTCAATAGCCCTTTTGAATGAGCCTTTAAGAGTGTTTTCATTAAGTTATTTCAGACTTTCCTTGGAGCATGAATATTGCTTTGCTAAAAGTTTTATCAAGAGCTGTTCCAAACTATCTGGATTTACATTTTTTCTATATACTTTTTTTGTGATAATTATATTTTCCCACTTGCACAGTTGGTGTGAGGGAAGAGTGTCTGGGTGGGGTAGATAATGGCATTAGGAGAGGAGTTCAGTGAGCCTTGCCCCTTTCTAGTCAGCACTCTGCTGTTGCATTGCTTGTTTTGCATAATTGACCATCTTCCTAAAGAACTGTTCCTGCTATTCTTGAAATAAACTTTATTTTTGTGTGCTGTTTAATTCAGAGGAACTGGGGAGTGACGAAGATGACATTGATGAAGATGGTCAAGAATATCTAGAAATTCTAGCAAAACAGGCAGGTGAAGATGGAGATGATGAAGACTGGGAAGAAGATGATGCTGAAGAGACTGCTTTGGAAGGCTATTCCACAATTATTGATGATGAAGACAACCCTATTGATGAATATCAGATATTTAAAACAATTTTTCAGAGTAAGTAACTTTATTTCATTTCCTGGCTAACAAGTTTTATTTTAACTTCAGCATATACCATTGTAAACAAGAACCCATTGAAAGCCTCCAAACAGGCTTTTATGTATGTGCTTTGAACAAATTCTGTCTTTGGAAAGGAGAAGCAATCATTAAACTTTAAGAGCAGGGGGAGATGCTTTAATGAATTTATGATGGGAGGGAAGAGGTCAGAGGTTGTTTTAAGTGTTTTTAAACATCTTGAATTGTGTAACCCTGACTGAATATTATTTTTACAAAAATGGGAGTGAGTTAGGAAGCTTTGAGTTACAGAACATTTTAATGAACAGTTTCCTTTTGCTTATGTGTTCATTCTCTTGCAGCAATTCAGAATCGTAACCCTGCGTGGTACCAAGCTTTGACACAGGGTCTTAATGAAGAACAAAGAAAACAATTGCAGGACATAGCAACTCTGGCAGATCAGAGGCGGGCAGCACATGGTATTTTCTCCCCTTTCTACCATTAATTGCTTCCTTTGCTGCTTGAATGCTGTTTATGTGCTCAAGAAGCGCAACACAGAAAATGTAATGCAGCCTGATGATGTCTTCAGCAAAGCAGGGCTGCTTTACTCTCCAGAAGTGTTTGAAATCTCTTAAAACTGTCAGGTCACAAAGTGTCAATACACAAATTGTCTGGCATGCCACAGGTGTAAGGAATGATAGACATGACTTAATGAAGTGGCCAAGTAAATAAAAGCATGTTTGTCATAGTGACTTAGATTTGGAAACTAATTATTCAATTACCTGAAGGTGGATGAACTCTAGCTGTGGTAAAAGGCACATCAAGTGTCTGACAGCTTATTTTCTGATGTGACCTAGTCCAGCTGGGATAGATATTTATAGACACTGGGTGGAAGAATACCAGATTATGCAAGTAGAAGCCATCTGTAAAGCTGTATCATCAAGCCTGTTAAATATTTCAGATTGTTACTCTTCAATACAGATAGTACAGGTTTAAAAATATAGGAAAGGGGGCAGATCTCTGGGGGGGTTGGGAGGGGAGGTGGTTGGTTTGGGGTGGTTTTTTGCCAGTTTTCCCAGGTGTTTGAGATAAGACAATCTGAGGTAAATCGCTCTTTAAAGTCAAGGCTAAATTTTGAGTGATTGATCCAGTCTCATATTCTGCATCTTACTGAGCAATTACTACAAGATTTTTTAAAAAGAGAAATTCAGAAATCTTCCAATAAAAGATTGGTAGTGAGAATGCACATCTTGTAAGTACTTTTTGTCAGAAAACAGACTAAATTGGCTCACAAAGCTTGTAAGTGTGAATGATCCACTTTTAATGGTTATAACATAGTTTCCCTGTGACCTCTGTCAAGCTCTAGACATCATACTGATGAGGATACTGTATCTACTTGTGCATTTTATGAAAAAGTATTGAGTTGTTTTGTCATTTTCTTTTTCAGCTGCTTATTCATAGTGCAAGTTAAGTTCAGATTGTGAAGTTTAACTCAAGCAACTAGATTATTACAGGAAAATCGTGCTTACTGTCAGAGCATAGTGATACCCCATTTAGGCTACCTACCACATATGGGGACATCCTGTTAGAAGGAACATAATTATCTCTCATTAATGTAGGTAAGAAGAATTTCCATAAGCTAAGAAATCTGTCTTCTGTGCACTATGGAGCCAGGAGGGAACAGAGCAGTGCTTCCCAGATCATATTCTCCTCCTGCTCTTCATCAGCCATAGCAGCGCTTTTCTGGCCTGTTTCCAAAGAAACTGAGACAAAATGCACATCCTCTAGATAATGAGATGTATTCCCAGACAGAGAGAGATTACAGCTATTTTGAGGTAGCAGAGAGCTCCTAGACTAGAAAATAAGATATTAGTAAGTGTTTTTATCTTGACCTGGGAATAAATAAACCACCCTCAGCATTATCTAGAGTGTAGTAGAGGTACAACATAAATTACCAATCTAATTTTCAGTTGTCTGTGTATTAGAGCTTGTGAAAACTAGTGTTACAGGAACATTTGAAGGACAAAATGTGCAGCTAGTAAAACCAGACAGCTTAACTATCACTGTTATATGCAGTGATGGATATGTGGGCCCCAGATGCCTAAAGATCTTACATTTTGGTTGAAAATGAAAACGATAAACTTGGTAGTTTTCTCTCAGAATTGTGTTACATGGTCTAGTAACCTAAACTGCAGATTATCTGCCTGGCTACGGGAGGAAATGCGGGTATACTAAAATGCCTGTTCCATGTGCTTCAGTGGCTATCTCTGCTTGTATTGTTGAATTGAGATAGGAACACTGGAATATTTAGTTAATATCTGTGTACTGCTTTTTTGTACATGTGCTCTGTTACTGATTTGATTGAAGTGTCTATTAATGTTAATTATAAAGAATTGGGTGACTATTGGCAAGTTTAGAAGTCCACCATCCATTCAGGTCCTATTTCTGAAATGTGCAAAATTACAAACTTGTGTCCAAAAGCTGAACTGTGGGTTTTTAAAAGGTAAGTTAATTTAAGCATAGCTATAGCAATATTGATAAATAAATAGTCCATCTGTTGTTTGGGGCCTGGCACATTTCCACTTTACGGGTGGTGATCACTCTCTTGGCTAACCCCACGTTAAACCTCTGAGAGACTCAAAATGGTCGGTCACAAAATCTTAATCTGTCTTCACCCCTACACACACACTAAAATATCTTCCTTCTGTTTTTTTGTTTCGTTTTGTTTTAGAATCCAAAATGATTGAAAAGCATGGAGGATACAAATTCAATG
Source organism: Agapornis roseicollis (assembly GCA_002631895.1). Taxonomy (NCBI): domain Eukaryota; kingdom Metazoa; phylum Chordata; class Aves; order Psittaciformes; family Psittacidae; genus Agapornis; species Agapornis roseicollis. Next base: position 30,345 of record NDXB01000418.1, on the reverse strand, counting down.
CTCCGGTTGTGCCAACTTCATTTAATTTTGGAGGCCCTGCCCCAGGAATGAATTGAATTATCACTTTTCCTGCTACTGTGTGATTGTAGTGAAGAGCTTGTGTTCCTCCCAATAGTGGTTCCAGAACTGGTTCATGTTATCTACAACTCACTCTAAGCTAATTGATAAATAGATTGGACAAAAGCCCCAGAAGAGGGACCTGGTCGTGCAACCTAATACTGGAAAGCAAACCAGAGGTTTTATTGAAGATAGGAAGAATCTGAATTTAAAGCTTCAAATGACACACTTTGGAAATCGGAAATCAAGAGGGGACATCATGAAGGCAGCTTTTCTTTTTTGAAGAAAAAATACAGGCATGGGCTGCAGGACTATTTAAAATGTCTCATTTACAGTACAAGCTAAAAGGCAGACTTGATTTTTACACCTGTGGCAGTATGAGTATTTGCCCAATTTATTTCCCGTTTCTCCCTTCCTATTGGGTGTCTATTCTTTTAATGTAAATAAGATAAGGTAATCAGATAGCCTTACTTAATCTTCATCATTTCCATTTATAAAGATTGTTCATATGTAGAATATTGGACACTTAATGTAGCACTACATAACTGATAAATCTGTAAATGAATTAGCACTTTCATATTGAAACAAGTCTGCTAGCCTATGTACAAAAATAGCAAAATGTTTGCTGTTTATAAAAATAAAAAATAAGGGACGTATTGGGGAAACTGATTTCCAGGTATTAATTTAAAACGAACTAGCAGTTTTGTACCTGGTGACTTTGTGGTGCAGTCACCTCTGATTGTGACTTGAATTCGGTTATGTAAAAAGGGGTTAGTGATATTTCATTGCTGCTAAAGAAAAAATAGCAACACCCTCTGTGTTCTTTGTTTTTCTTAAAGATCTCACTGTACAAGGTAAAATTTGGATACAGATACGTACTGTTAGCACTGAGGAAAATGTTATCTTTTCAAAAGCAGGTAAATAAGGTGTGTGAAGTTCTGCTCTTACAGAGTCAATCGAAGTGTGTGGATGAAACATCTGTGCATGCAGTCTGTTAAAAACAGAGCAGTTTAATTTGGCTAATCTGGGCTATCATCTACAAAGGTAATTCTTTCCCCTAATTTTGCAAAATACTCTTTTTTTTTCAGCCTGTGTAGTAGTGCTGGTGCACTACTCTTGCATTTCAGTCCCCCTCTTTCTGCACTCCCAGTATTTGTGTGTGCTGTTGTCTGCCTGATCCAGACAGTGTATTTGAAGTTTTGCCAATCTTTCATTTTTGAAGCCACAATTTTCTTCCTTCAAAGTTGCTATAGTAACTAGTATTTTAGCTAGAGAGGCAAAATACAGATCCCTCTGGGACCACTATCAAAACCACTGTATGAAGAAGCCAGCAGGGAGATGCTGTGAATGGGTTGGCTTAAATGCCCCCTTTTTCTTTTCTAAAAACAAAAATCCGTAGGTTTCTGATCTTCCCTTGAGATCGTTGGTTTCAGGTTTTTTTAATCAATCTTTTGGGGTTTTGTTTTGGTTTTTTTTTTTTTTTTCTTTTGGCTGTTTTTATATAAAAATGTCACCTGCTGTTACAATGGATATTAAACAAGCTACCTTAATTTAATGTAAGCCTCCAAAATTTAAATACAGGTTAAAATAAACTGAGTTTATATCTGTAAAAAATGAAATGAACATATATATATATTATGATACTCAAAATGCAGTCTTCAGAAAATTGGTTTGTGTGGTGTGTTTTTTTGCATCAGCAGAGTAGCAGGAATTGGTGGTTTGGGGTTTCTTTGACGGGCTGACCGGCACCATGCTCTGCCTTCCATTTGCTGCACAACCACTAGCACTTCTCTGGGCAGGTGTAATGGGTTTTTCCAGTCACTCCTCTCTGGTCTGCCTTTCTTTGGCAAACAGAATTCCCTGCGCATGCAGTGCTATGTGAGAGACTGAGCCAGGACTGTAATGCCACGTTGCCCTAGCCGAATACCAAAGGGATACTTTAAAAGCAGACTGTGGACTTAAAAGGATGGGTATTGCACCTGATGTGGAAAAGCCTAAAAAAATTAAGCCTTGAATGAGAGTATCCATTACAGTAGTGGTATGAGTACCACAGTAGTACTTCTGAATCTTTAGCTGACTGGCCAAGTGCATATAGCAGAACTGTTTGGGTTTTTCTGTAAATGTGTAGCTCATGAGCACGTACGGGTGTACACCGGCTTCAACATATCTCTAGACAAGGTTTTATTTTTGTAGACAAAAAGTGACAGACATAATTACAGCATGCCTTTTCCTGTGCGTCCCTTGACCTTGAAAAATGCCCAGTTTGACATAAATAATTTCTGAACATCTGCTTATCTTGTTACACATCCCCAGAAATGTAAGAGAACCTTTTAGGATGGATGAGCCGCTTTGCCTCACGGTGGAAGATGCAGCAGAGCAGGAGTGAGAAGGCTCCATATACAAAGCATACTGAAAAAATGAGGGAAAAATCACCAATTTTAGTGCCATTGTCATTTCTGGAACAATTACATTTTTCAAGTCACGAGTCAAGGGAAGAATTTTATCTCAGTGTGAGGAATACAGTCTTACTTCAAGGGTGCTTTTATGTGTCGCTAGACTGGTTAGCAAGGAGCATATTTTTTAAGAATGGATTTGGAACTTTGCTTTCTTTTGCTCCAAGAAATGTATTTATATAAATTGCAAAACAATTTTGCATTGTTGTTGGTGGTGATAGTGCATTTTGTGATGCAATATATCAATTTCAGTGATAACACTTATGTCACATTTAAAATTGATCTTCCTCCTAGAACTTGCACTTATCCATTCCATTTTCAAGGATAATGCAACTCTAAAGGAAGAGGTGGGAAATTTAAAGCCTCTGTTTTTTTCTATTATGGAAGATCTTGGATTAATAAACATCTAAAGCAAATCCCTATCTTCACTCATCTCAGTGTGGTGTTTTGAATGTAGCTGTATTCTTACAGTACTTTGGAGTCCTGTTCTAGTTACATAGCTGTAAGCTTTCTATTTTCCTCTCTAAAATACTTCTTCAGGCAAATGTTAGGCACAACCACCGTTCTCTTAACTGTTGAATATAAAGGGCTTTCTCAAACACTGTTTTTTTAAAATGTTGCCATATTGGATAAATTTAGTAACAATTTTTTCCTAAATCACTACCCTTAAAAGAATTTTTCGTAGTTGTCAGCAGTGCAGCAAAGCTCCGTTCAAATCTCCTGGAGCCTAGAATTACTACTGCGAGACTCCAGAAGTCTGCAGTGGATTAATTACCTAATACCTCACAAGTAAACAAGCAGATCATTTTAATAATGCCTAGTAACCTCATTAGTTTTATGGATTGATTTTTATTCTAAAGGAAGTTTCTTCCTCTTGCCACCATCAGCTCTCAAATAGAACCATCATTAAGCTTCTCGGTGGGTTTTATTTTTGCACGTTTCCAGCATGTTCCTTTTCAGGCCTTCCTCATACATACGTTCTCTTGCTAACTATTTTCACTTTTGTTTTCATCTCTGGATTGTGATCAACAATGGATGAACACCACCTCTGAGCACGCAGAAGTGGGCATTTGGTTTATTTTTTGTTACATGTAGTTAGGTAGAGCACTGCAGTTCCGCATTTCCACTCAATACGATCCCAGGTTTTCACCCGAATGCAGAAGTTTATCAAAATCTGGAAGTTTGGAACATCCAAGGCTGTCTATATTCTGCTTTTACAGTCTGTAATGGCCAAAGCTGAGTTCCTTGAGCTGGGTTTTTCTCTTCCCTGTGTTCTGTGGACCCTTCCATATACCCAGAACCAGGAATATTTAAAAGTTGCCTGGCATTGTGATACCGATTACTACTTTACTATCAATACGTAGCTTCAGTCTTACATGGTGTATCACTGGCTTGGTATTGGCATATTTCTGCTTTTTATAACATAATGTTGATGCTAGAAACAGCAAGCAGTTCAAAATAGGACAAGAGTTGAGGATCTGACAGACGTTCATGAGTGATCGATCTATCAGCATAAAGGAGTTGGTAAACCCAAAACAGAATTTTATCTCGTCTGGGTCTGCTACTGTACATCACATCAAAGTGATGGCAGTAATTTGTGTTCTGGGTGGGTGAAAGTTTCCGATTAATAAACAGGAAGTAAAACTTGAAACTAAGAAAGGAAAAATGCTGTTAGCCCCATTCCGGAATAAGCTACTTTAGCTGTTAGTGTCTGACTGTAAGAATTTAGAGCTATTATTCTGGAGGCATAAAAATCTTAAATGCTTTAATGTCTTACGTTCAAAAAGTTCAAGTCCTACAGATCTGGGCACGTTGTCCTGTCAGTGGTGACAGTTCATGTTAATTGCAGTGTTGGATTTTCTTCAAAAATTATCTACCGAAATAGTTGTAGTATCTTTTAATTGCCCGAGGAGCCGTTGTTCGGCTGGTGCATGTTTCTAACTAAGGATGAATATTCTCAACGTAGCTTTGAAGGTCCTTATCCACAAGAGCGGGGCTGAAATGGCAGAAGAGAACGTGCCCCGGCCAGCCCCTCCGCACAGCACCTCTCCGGTCGCCTAAGCTCGGAGCCCCGTGCCTCCGCGGAGACGGCGGCACCCCAGGCCCAGCCGGACACACCGGCACCGTCTGTGAGGGCCGTAGCCCACGGCGGCCCCGGGCGAGCCACCGGTCGCTCTGCACTAGCGCCCGGCAGCAGTTTCAGGCGCCCATCCCTTCGAGCCGCGCCACTCCGGGCCAGCCGCAGGGGACCGGCCTTCCTGCCTGGGGCAGCCGCCGCAGGGCGCGCCCCGGGCCGCGCATTCCCCTTCCTCACTTGCTCCCTCCGCGCGGGGCCCGCCGAGCGGCCCACGGCGTCCCTGTGTGCCGCAGCCGAACGGCCTCCCTGGGGCAGGAAATGGCGCCCGGCTCCTTCGCTCCCCTGCTGACGCACTGGCACCTCGCTCCCCGCTGTACAAAATGGCTGCCGCGGCCCCGAACCCAGCATGACAGAGACGCCATGAAGCTGCGGGGCGGGACCACGGGCGCTTAGCCAATGGGCATTAACGCGGGGCCTGGAGGCTGCCAATGGCGAGCGGAGGCGGTGACGCACGGCTTGGAGCTCCCAATGGGAGCGGTGGTGGTGCTATGTGCGAGGCCCGCCCGCGCGGGTCGGGGCGGTGCTGAGACGGGCGGGCGTTGAGGCGGCCGTTTCCTGTCCTGGTGCATGGTGGTCGGACGGAGGAATTGTTGGAAAATTTCTCGGCGAGGTTAGTATATAAATGTGTTTTTACCCAGTGTGCCTTATTCTAACCACCGCCATCTCCGGCTGGGGCTGCGCGCCGCCGCGGGCTGCTGCCACGGGCCTCGGCCGCCGCGCCAAGCGCAGGCAGACGGCGAGGGGCAGCGAGCGGGGGCAGCGCCGGCACCGACCCACACGAATAAAGCCGCGGCTCCGTCGTCCGCCCGCTCCGCGCGGCCCAGCCCCTTCCCTCCCCTTTCTCCTTCACCGGGCCTGTCCGCGCCTGCCCGCCGGCAGCCCGCACTGCCACCGCCCCCTCCTCGGCCTTGCCCTGGGGGAGGGGGGCCGCGGGCCGCCCCAGGCCGGCCGCCCCCTCGTGAGTGCGGGGCGCCCGTTAGCCGCTGCCACAGGGCTGGGAGGGCTGTGCTGGTGCGCACCCTGCCCCGCTCCCATCGCGCCTGAATCTGGCTTCTGATTTGTTTTTCCTTTTTTTTTTCCTTTTCCCGTTTTTTGTTGTGTCGTTTTCATTCTGACGAAGAGCAAGCTTGCAAAGCGGCGTTAATTGTCTCCAGAGCTTGCTCGGCCTAACGTGCGGCTCGACCCGCACGCCTTTGGGAAGGAGCAGCGCGCTTTTCTCGCACGAAGTTGCTTATTTTTGACGTTGCCGTGTTGTAGTGCTGTGAGCACGGCTGGTGCCGAGCTAGCACGGGAGAAGGGCCTTGCACGGAGCTTGAGAAGCCGTCTGGTTTAGTTCATCTCAACTCGCGAAAATACCGCCCAAAATAATTTTGAGCGTTTCACAGCTGCTTTTTCTTGTCGTGTCCTTCATCGGTTTCTGTCTAGAACTTCGCATAGAACAGGATACCGAGAAGGTGTTTCTCTAGAAAAATTGCCTGCAGTAATGGAAAGATTTTTTTTCTTTTTTTCTTAATGAGGTCTTAAATGCGGTGATCCTAAAGAAAAAATGAGGTGACTTTTGTACTAGTTGAGTTTGCTATTAAAGCAAGCCTGAGATTGAGCAGTTCTAGTTGTGTATAAAGTCTCCTAAGGGTTTGGTTTGATCTGCCAAAGAAGTACACTTGGCGTTATATGCAGACCTATGCCAGTACTTTTAAGGAACGTTATTCCTGGTTCCAGTGATATAAAAGCTTCAACCTGATAGACTTCAAAAGAAAATGTTTTCTCTTGTCATGCAGTACTCGCAGGATTCGGTTTCAGGTGTTGTAAATCTGTTGTAAATCTGTTGCACCTCAGAGGACTATGTGCGACGTATTTCTTTTGTAGCTTCAGGATGATTGTACCTGAACAATTAGGTTTGTCCTTTACTAGTAGCCTTTTAAGAGAAGTAGTGTCTGTGCAGTAGATTTTAGCTGCTTTGTGTATTTGCCGTAGGGCTTTAGAATAGCAGAGTACAATGCAACTGTATTTTGAAGGCTTGTTTCTTTGTATTTCATGCATTAAAGTCTTGAGTTTTCAAGCTGTATATATGTCAGAAGCTATTGGTCTGAATCACTGCAGAAAATGAAACCCAGGAGTACGTAGTCAAATAATATGTATGACTGCTTGGTAATAGATTGCAGCTTAAATGTGATGTAAAAATAAACATTTTAAACAATTTTGAGAAATGTATTTCAAATTGCATAATTTACATAAACTGTTCTCATTACTGCAGTGGAGTAATGATTCATTTCTAGTATCCTATCTGAGGAAGTTATTTTGCCTTATATTAAAGGCTCAAATAAAGTAAACGCTTAAGCAAGTGTAAATTTTATTTAGCTGGAAAGTCATACGAGCTTCACTCTGTCATGCCTGTGTAGCATTTGATACTTCAACATCAAAATACTTCTGTCATGAGCTGGCAGTCCCTTTTCTGAGAGGAGACAAGCACAGCAATAATGAAGTGATGAATAGTCCCTGGTAATAGATGCCAAAATGTTGGTCTCTAGAATATCTCAAATGATGTATTGTTTCAGCCCAGCAGTCTGCTGCTGGCCCACACTTTGCTGTTATGTACTCTCCAGGAGAAGGGGACTGGTAATTTGTGCGGCGCACAGGTCTATCACGGGCTGCTGCTGTGCCGGCTCACAGCTGCACTGCTGGAGTGGGCTGCTTTCTCACCCGCGGGTCTGGTCGATGTGTGGAGGGAGCGATTAGGCTGAGGGTTCCCTTTGTTTCACTTCGGTGGTGGAAATGGTGTTTTGTTGGACACTCTTTTCTGGGCATAGCTTAAAACATTGTGTGTGTATTCGTGCAAATTTAGCATTTGTTTTAAAATATGTAGGTTTTGTTTTAAAATAAAGCTAAAAAGGCGACAGTTTTGAAGTGGGTTGCTTCTTTTACAGTGTCATTTGGCTTCATTTAGAGTGCGGGATGTTGATCTTTTCTTGCTGTTGCATGTAAATTTTGGCCTTAAGAGGTTTGGGTTAAAACATGCTCTCAGCATAGTTGGAGTCTCTGAAAAACACTGTTATTAAATCCTGGGGAATCTTTAATTGGCACTTGCGAAACTATTTGTTTTCCAAAGCATAGGGCTCAGCTGAATTTGGAGGAGTTTCCACACAAAACAAACAGCACGTTCCTGATAATCAGGGCAATTCTTCCAGTTTCAAGCATTTTAATGGATGAAAGGGAGTGCCCATGAGGAAGATCCACTGCTCTTGGAGTCCCAATTCCTTCATTAGTCTTTTCACTGTCTGCATTTTGACGTGTAACCTCTTCCTTGCTCACCCGTGTGATTTCTGCTTCTGATGTTCTCTTTTGTAACTTCTGCTGGCTCTGACATGTGCTTGTACATACCATAGAATCTCAGACCAACCTTTGCCTTTTCTTTGCCACTGGCTTTCTTCCTGTGTTAAATCTCTTGTGCATTTCTACGCTCAACAGCAGGCTTTCTGCTCTTTTAGTGTTAATTGGTGGGTAGTTTGGGTTTTAATCTCTTCTGGGCTGGAAGAAAGACAGCATGAACTAGTCTGTTTCTGTGCCTTGTGCCACGAAAGATCCCACAGAAAGGTTTCTGCTTAGATTATTGGCCCTTAGGATGGGCTGTGATCTGAACAGATGGATCCTGTTCTGGAATGTGAGAATTCAGCTCTGAAATGCAAGCTCTTGTAAATAGAGGTGCGCATAGGTATTGCTCTGAGGGCTGAGTGAGGAATCAAAGGGAGGTGCCTGCCCATTGGACACCACATTTCTTGGGAAGGGGGAAAGGAAGCCTCACTCATGGCACAATGGGGTTTGTGGGGTTCTGCCTCTGTCTGAAGTCTGTAACATGATCTTCCCTCAGCTGTGTTTACTTAAGGAAGTATGGTTTTGGTCCTCTGTGCATCAGGTACTTAAAACCCGAATTGGGCTAAATTAGTGAATGCTTCCAATGACTTAGTCTGCTAGAATTTTCTGTGTTACATTGCTTTCTTAATTGTATAATGGGATTGTACTCTGCTCCACCAAGATAGTACTTGCTAAATAAACTAAATTCTCAGTTTTGAAGGGAATTTACAGTTCCAGCAGGTTCTGTGGTATTCAAAGTTGACATCAGTGTTAACTTACAACTGAATTGGTGCTTCCCTCAGTCTGCATTTTACTGTCTGCTGAATGTTTTCCTCTGTATGCATTTCTTGCATTAATGCTCTTGGACTTCACTTCTGTTGACAGACATGTCTAGAATTGGAAGATGGATCTGGTTTTGCCAGTTAATTGGTGTTGCCCATACCCTAATTGTATTCATACTGAGCTAACATGGCGCTACACAGAGTTTCTTAAAATATATACAAATGTACAATTTTTCAATTCACATTTGTAATTCAGGGTAAAGGTTGGCAGTCCATTGGCTGTTCATTTAGTTCCTGAAATACAAACATAGACTAAAAAAACCACCTCTGTTAACTGTTATGGCTAACACTGATAAATTTTTAATGCAGTTATTAGATTGCCGAGTAACTCATAACCACACAAAACAGCCCACTGAGAATTCCCTGTTTTGTTGACACTCTCAGTGAATTTGCAGGTGATCTAAATTAGACAATTCTGTGATTTCTTGACAACTAAAGATAGTTAGAAGTCTGTTTGACATGACAGTAAAACATTGATAAGAAATAGTTGGTCTCATTTCTTCTGGATTTTTAGCCCTTAAATATTCACCTATTCTCAAAACATTCCTAGTTTTATTTAAAATGCTCATCAATGTAACTGGAAGGTTTATGATTTAAGGATTAATCCTGGTGTGCTTCAGATAGGCTTTAGATAGGCATTAGTGCTCATTTCTAGGAGTAATTAGAATACAATGCTGACATGCATCATCTGTATGCCTTCTTTGTATAGCCAGGACTTTGTGTGTATATATTTGATATACACACAAAAAACAGCCCCCCAAAGCCAGTAGTTTTAAAAACACAGGTTTGTTGATTAAATGTGTTTCTTACTTTGTGACATCTTAGGGGAAAATCCACTTAGAATGAAACCGTATGCTTTATTTCACTAATGTGTGCTAAAATTATTTAAAGGTTTTTGGTTGGTTGATTTTGTTAGTTTGTTGGATTTTTTTTTTTTCCTTAGAAGTTTAATGGNGGGAAAATCCACTTAGAATGAAACCTTATGCTTTATTTCACTAATGTGTGCTAAAATTATTTAAAGGTTTTTGGTTGGTTGATTTTGTTAGTTTGTTGGATTTTTTTTTTTCCTTAGAAGTTTAATGGTGCTTTTCAAATATAAAACAGAAAATCAGGTGACCTATCATAGCTTAAGCTTTTATGAGTGTGAATAATATTATTATTTATCCTTACTGGGTTTTTTTCTATTCAAACAAAAATAATGTATTAGTAGTCTATCTGCAGTAAGGAAATGGGGTTTGCTTTTAGAAAAAGAAAGTTAACTGAGCATAGGTTATACAAGTTTGGCTAAGTTGAGAGAAACTCGCTGACTTGTTTTGGTAGGTGAGTTACATTATTCCTGTTGCAGTACACCTGTGAACCATCTCATACACACACACACACACAAGTGTTCTGAATGATGTGGGTTTTCAGTCATATTTGATGATTCTATACAGATTATATGTTCCACTCTCAAGCAAGCATTTACAGCAGTGTGTTAAGAATAATGGTCTCATGAGTGCATTGATCACTAACCAGGTGCATTAGTATACTTTTTTGTACTTTAGTAAAATTTTCCAGATCCTGGTCTCTCAACCTCTGCAAATGATACTCTATGGATCTCAATTGCTTGTTACCTTTCATGCAGGATTTTTGGAATTTGATCTCTCCGAAGACTTCCAGATCTGTTTCAAATCTCTGGCTCAGGAAGCTGTGCTTGTGGTTGAAGTAGTTACTTAGAAGCAGTGCTGTTGTAACAGTACTGCCCAAAGCAAATGCGATAATTGAGCGAAGTATTTGCTAGTCCCAGAGCTGCAGCATAAGTTTAATTAGCTTTCTGTCAGTGCTTCTGACAGTTAATAAACTGTTTGAACTACTCTGGCCTCCATTGATTAACCAGTAATTTCTTCTTTAATGCATTCAAGGAACATGTGAAGTTAGCAGTCATATTTGGGTTCAACCTGAGCCTTCTCTGTATATGTAGGACCTCTTAGTCTTTCTGATCTGTGGGTCTTTTTTGAGTTCCATGTATTCAAAAAACAGAGCAGTCTTAGCACTCCCACAATATGAAATGACACACAGAATGCATGATCTTGTAATATTAATGTAAGGATTTGTAAACATTCTTTATTTGAGCTGGTGGTGGTTTTTGATTGAGTTTCTTTTTTTTAATTATATTTTATAAAATGCAGGTGTTGATCTCTGACAATACTTTTAACATTCACAATTTATAGATGACATTCACAGTGTAAACTCAATATATGGTAATGACAATAAGGGAAAAAGATTGTTGGAACATGAACTAATTATGTGTGACTAAATATGGTTCTTGCTGTTCACACTGAAGTCAGAAGAGTTGTTCATGGTTATGGCAGTAATAAATTTGTTCTTGCATTTATATGTCATTTCTGAAGATACCAAGCTGTGGCATTGAATTATAATTATTATAATCAGTCATTATAGTCAGGATGTATCTCTGGTGAAACAGAAAGGTTTCTGCAAAAAGACTGAAAAAAAAGGAGCCTTGAGTTTGACTGCAAAGCTCTGTTCTGGGTGATGAATCCCTATAAGTTAGCTGTGCTGCCACTCATAGAGTATACATCATACTTACACAACTGACAGCCTCGATTACGTTCTTTTCCAGGGCCAAGATTAGAGCTTATGGTTCATAATTCACAACAGTTCTTTACTGTCTAGGAAATAATTGTGTCATTCACTAATAAACTGTGTATCTTACTCCTTTATCTGAATCCAACTGCTGTTATGCTATTCTTCAGTAGAGGTTTTTGGTTTGTATTTTAGTCTTGGTTTTATACCATGGAGGATTGATGTGGTGGAAATTGTTTTTTAATTATGTTTTGCTTGCCTTTACAAGAGACCAGAAAAAAAAAAAAGCAAAACAGTAGAAGATGTTAAGATTATAGGGGAAAGCATGTAGAAATTTAGAAATGCTTAACAGTTTATTTTTATTCACTAAAGTTCAATTTGACCAATTATAGCGTGGAATAAGAGTTTCAGTGCAATGGTAAGATACTGAAAAAGGTGAGGGCTGGTGATGAAGGAAGAAATCCATGTACTGAAGCATTTGATCAAAGCATCCCCAGGATCTGGATATCTTGCTACAGATTTCTGGTGTAAAACTGGAAAACATTATCATGCAGGTGTATATGGGAATATAAAGAAGTAAGACCCTAGAGAGCCTAAATTCTGCTATGTTTTTATTTCCGAGCTTACAGCTGTCAGATTACTTTATGTAGCACTTGAGTCCTCTAAACACTTCGGGCTAGTCAGTTTTTCAGCTACGTCAGTTGTTTTTTGCACTGAGATCCAGGAGTCTGTAATGCATGTTAATTACCAATTGAAGTGCCTTTAACCAGAACGTCCATTGTAGGTGCTAATTTTGATTTTGCAAATATTTGTTAATCAGACTAACTTTGTTACTGTGCTGACGTATTTGAACTTCTTTTGGGATCCAGCTTTGTCAAACATGGGAATGCAGTTTCTTAAAATTCTTCAATGAAAGTTTCAGCATTATGGGGTTATGTGTTATTTGCCATTCCGCTGCCGTGGCTTTGGTTTTGTTTGTTCTTCTTACAAGTTTTATAAAATTACAACAGTTTTGTACATTGCTAGAAGTGCATTAAATAATAAAAGTGGTATTTCTTTTCAAATGAAACAGATGGGTATTATTTTAAACTTCCCAGTGCTGTCTGCACAAGGAGGGTGAACAATCACAAGGTTGTTGGATGTCTGGAGTAGCATTTTTTTCTTTCTTTTCCAGTTCTTTCTTCCTGCACATTCTAGATTGCATTTTACAACCATTAAGTTTTCTTCTATGACTGCTATTCCAAACTTCATTCCATTTCATGTTAATCATCCTCTAAGCAGCAGTATCTTTCTGTTTTGTTTAGTTTGGGCTTTTTTTTTCCCCCTCTCCAAGGAGTTTCTGCTACTGTCACTGCAGATTTTTTTCTTTGTCCAGTGGCACAGTTATTCTTTAAATGGCAAATTCCTGCTATTTTCCAGCTGTTGTTTGCCACAAGCTCCACTGTATGGGGTCTCTTCATGCTGTCCTCAAGCTGCCAGAGTTCCCAGGTGCCCCAAACCCACTTTGTGCTCCATGGCAGCATGCCTTCTACTGACTGTGCTTTCCATCTGCCTAAATCCCACCTGATCTTAGTTGTTCAGTTCCTAGTTTTCAGCAGAGACTCTTGTTTCCAGTTGCTAGATTGAGTTGAAAAATGTATTGCTTGTGCAGCTTTTGTCAAAATGCATAGTAAAGTCTGCAGTGTGCGTCATGAACTGCTTTTGTTTTGTAACTAATAGTGCGAGACTTGTTTCAGCATCAGTTCTTGCGACTGGCTGTTGCTTCCACTGTTTTCAAAGATTTTTTTCAGTCCAATCATGTTCTGTCTCAGGCTGAATTTTTTATGGGGAGTATCTTGACCATCTTAAAGGATGGTAAGATTTTCTTTGCATGAATACTGCAGGAGTGTTTCAGTGACTAATCATTTCAGGAATGCAGTTTGTGTTACTGTCCTTGTGAAAGTCTTCCCGAATGTCGTCATTAATGTGCCTTTGAAAATTGCAACTTGTGTATCATCTGTGAAGATTTGCAAGACTTCAAGATTTGCAAAGTCAGGTCTCAAATTTTCACTTCAGTAAGCGTCTCGTGACTAAGCCTGTACTTGCTTCTTTTCTATAGGACAGCTCTTGAGATTAAGTAGTATACACGTGAACAAATCTCGTTGAGCAGCCATCCAAGGCTCTACCCCAGGGCTCATGTGTTTTCCTAAAAATGCATGTTTTCAGCTGCTGTTTGACTGATGAGGTGAAATATTTGAAGTGGGTAAAGGAAATCTTTCTCTCCCAGGTTTCTGCTGGCAAAATTCCTGGTTGACAGGAAGTTTAAAGAAAAAGCTTAGTGGTGCAGATGCACAGAAATAAACACACTGAGGTGGATTAGGGAAAGAAGATGGTGAGATTTGGACTGGAAAAAGGATGAAGGCAAATTTGCTGGAAGCTGAGGAGAAAGCAGTGTATAAGCCAGTTAGCAGAAAAGGAAGGGAAGAGAGTGACTAGAAGTGAGGTAAGGGAAGAGACTTGAATTTGGTAAAACCAGATTGGTTTCAGGAAAGCAAGGTAAATGAATAAAAGTACAATAGGAGGCTAGATTTGCAGGATGGATAGTGTACCAACAGCATGGTGATACTGTTTTAAGTTTATGCAATATCAAAATGATTAGATACCACAGCACACTTCAGGTTGGAAGGGACCTTCAGAAGTTAACTAGTTCAGCACTGATCAGTGCAGGTCTGATGAGACCAGGCTGCCCAGGGCTGTGTCAAGTTGAGTCTTTGAACACCTGCGAGGATGAAGAGTCTATAACCTTTCTTGGCAATTTGTGTCTGACCACACATACAGGAAAAAAAGGCAATGCTGTGGCAGCAACATCTCTGTGATAGAGACATTTCTCTAAAACATAGGCTAACTTTACGGCACCTCTGGTTCTTTCCCCCTCCTTTTCCTCAGAGCTCACAGCCCTGTCTGGTTACTCTGTCTTCTCCAGTGGAGAGGAAGAAAAGAGGCTGAAAGTGAGCAGCACATCCACTTTTGGCTGATGATGTTCATCCCTGCACAGCAGAATGGCAGAGCAAACCTGCTGCATCACCAGTGAATGAAAACTGTTTGGGAGTGCTGCAGTCTCCATTACAGGGGGTGTGCTTATAAGATGGGTCTGAACATGAACCGTCTTGAGACAAAGAGGCAAGAACGTGATAGACAATGGTGTGCTGGACATATAGAGCAGACTACTAGTGAGGCAAGATTTGGGGACTAGTTGCAGGAGTTGGTTTAAACATGGGAGTATTCTAGATGATATGGACAAGAAAGATGGGATTGTATTTGAGAGGAGGGGTGTGCTGGAAATTTGGTTCTGTAAGAACAGCTGAAGAAGGAAACTGGTACTTCAAGAAGAAGGGATGGAGCTGGGGATAAAAGGCTGGTGGAAGGACAGAGGATTGAGAAGACGATATATTGGAAGGGATAATTTTAAGGGTGTTGGAACTGGGAGAAAACAGTAACAGTCTGCGTAAGTCACAGCGTGTGGTTGTCCAGATCATCTGAAATAGATGAAAGTATTCTGCTGTGTGCAGCAGCGGTTCACTCTTGGTTTTGTTTTTTGGTTTTTGGTGGTTTTTTTAGTGTGTGATAACTATTAATCAGCCACGCTACAATAACAAACACCATAAAATCATTTAAACTGATACTTTTGCTTCTTTAGCCCTAGAATTTATAGCCATTGACCCTGTAAGTGAATGGCTCTACTCTGAGTCTTTCAGGACTTCACAGTTGTCTCTGTTGACTGTCTTCCTCTCCGCTTTCCCAAAATTGAGAGAAAAGGCGTAAGCCCTGGAGGAAAGATACTATTCTATTTTAAAGGTAGATAGTATATTAAAGATGCTTTGGGCTTCTTGAAAGGTACTTTGTACACGAGAGAGAATACTCTAAAGTAGACCTGAGCTGAAAGGCTTTTGAGATGCAGTCGCTGCTGTTACTGTAGCCTTTCTTCAATGTGTGAAATGGTCTACCTGCTTTGCAGCCTAATTCCATGAGGTGTCCTGAAAACTGAATGGAAAACACTAACACAGAACACTTAGTTAAGAAGACAGTCTCTGTGCACCATTAGCAGCTGATATGGTAATAACTTAACTTGCTAGCTACAAGCTGGCAGTACCTCCGGAGCAGCAGTTCTTGCAAACTGGTCTGGAATAAAACTCTTTTTTGTTGGTGGTAGTTTGGTCTTTTTTTTACAGCATCCATTTTCTCATTTTATTTGCTGCACAGTACATGAGTGCTGAGGGTAGGGCCACTTTAGTGCTTGTTTAAGCTGATGCTGTAGCTGCAGCATGTTGTCCTGGTTTTGGTTTACAGGTAAGGTATGTTCTAAATAAGCATTTTTGTCCCTATTTTGAGATGGGGGGGATAGATGAGTAATAGGGAAAGAAGTTACTTGTCGCAAGTCACTAATGTGGAGATGACAGAGGAATGGGTTGCATTCAGGATCTCTTAAGTCCTTGTACAATTCCTTGTCTCTTATATTAGAGTATCTTTAAAATAAGTAGCTATTTATTTTTCTTAAGAAATCTAGTATAAATGCAATTTAGTCTGGATGGGTTCTCTGCTCTGGCTCTTTTTCTGTTGTGTTACGTCTCTTTTAGAGACCTCTTTTTCTGTGAAAGGTTCTTGCCTTTTATAACCAAAAGGTAGCTGGGAACACTAATTTCCTAGCTTCGTTTGGATCTCTCACACCTCTTTTGAATTATATTTTGGTTTCTGTCTTAACTGTATGTTTTTAATCCTTAGAGTTGTTTAAGGTTCCCATTCTTATTGAAAATCTATATTATAGTTAATGTTTCAGATATTATGTAGGATTTTTAATCTTAGAAGGCGTATTTCTTACTGAATTGGTGATTATTAGTAGCATTTTTTCT
This sequence comes from Agapornis roseicollis, assembly GCA_002631895.1. Classification (NCBI taxonomy): domain Eukaryota; kingdom Metazoa; phylum Chordata; class Aves; order Psittaciformes; family Psittacidae; genus Agapornis; species Agapornis roseicollis. The sequence goes on along the minus strand of NDXB01000418.1, from coordinate 14,039 downwards.
TATATGCTTTTCAGTGTAGCATGTGAAAGAAACTTGCTTTTTTCCACAGGAGGCTTAAAACCTTCCTAAAGTTACGCTTTTGATTTTCTTTAATAGACCATACTTATGCCATTAATTGGTCTTTTAACAGCTAACTAAATTGTCAATAATATTCTCATACATGCCAAGTCGATTCAGACTACAGGTCAATTTCAGGAGGTAATGTGAGTACTTGGTATAACATCACATTAAAAGTTGGCAGGGTTTGGACCATAAGTGACCCATCTGCTTTGTGCACAGCACTCAGGTTAAAGCACTTCAGACAGCAAAAGCAGCAGACCTACAGCAGCTGGGTGTGGGTTCACTTTTTCTCTGCTAAGAAATATATAGGTGCCTGCCTCTCTAGGAGATTGTCTGGTTCATAGTCCTTTGGATGTATTTGGAAATGTTGCTTGGGTATAATTTTCAACTACTAAATTAGTGTACCAAACCTTTTAAATACTGCAGGCACGGTGGAGTACCTGAATGGTCTAATTCTGCTTTCATTATTCTTTAGTTTTGATGTAAGCAGTAGTTTCTCTGTGGTCTTTGAGATCATAGAGTTGCTTGTTCAGGGTCAGATTTCTGGATTCTAGAGGTAAAAGCAGTTTAGGCTTTTAGAAATGTAAGTGAATCAACAAATGAGGATATTCTTCTCAGCCTTGAATTATAAAAAGCAGGTCATAGAACCATACTAAGATTAAAAACTTTGGTTGTTTATCTGTAACCTTTTTGTGATATCATCTAACTGCTTCTTACTGTAAGAAAAAGTCTTGACTATCAAGGGATTGTGGAGGGGAGAAAGTTGCCTTAATGCTGTGCAGCCTAGATTGCAATTCCATATGATTTCTCTCCCTTCCCTACATCTAATGTTACATTAACTCGAGGGCCAGCATTTCTGTTGTTTTTTTAGAGGGATTTTCTGTGTTGGGTGTGTGTTTCCTCTCCTCCCCTCCTTGGCCATGGTGTAAGCCAACATCTGAGTTAGTAAAATGCAATGTTACAAATTTCCTTTGTAGCTTCTTAATCTAATAATACTAAAAATCAGTAACAGCCTTTCAGATTCAGTAGACCTTTTAATCTCCCATATGAAAACACACGTGGGTATCCAAAGGGCTGGTTGTATCTGGCTCTATGAGACGTATGTAATCACTCACTAATCCTGTTGCCCTATTAATACATTCTCTAATGAGATACATTATTAGAATATTCAAGGAGGGATTTTTTTTCCTGCTTTATTATTGTTTTTTAAACCTCGAAACCTTCCTGGGAAGCTTAGTTAAATAATTGGATCATTTGCTCAGACTTACTAATAGTGTGTTTCCCAGCATTTGATAGATTCTAAACTTCTTACTGGCACCAGGGAAATGTTTAATTTATTTAGTTAAAGCCCTGCTGTTGTCATAGATGACATGGGTGAATTGTCAGCTTTATTTTAATTCTGGGGACAAAAAGATATCATTACTTATGCCATCGTTACCACCATTATTCTTTATGCATTGGTTGAATAATTAATATCTAACTGAAATCTAAATGTGGTTGATGCACTCCTATTTAGGAACTACTCCCTGAAGTTCTTAACAGCTCAGTTAATTGAGGTAGTAATATTAACCTATTTCAGATCACTTTTTTTTTTTCCTGCTGAAGTGCTTTTCAGGTGAGTTGGTCATTCGCTGTATCTTCTTTATGTGGAATGCAACATAAAATATTTGTAACAGCTGTTCAAACATCTAATTAAACTTGAATTGTCTTTTACTTCTGGTTCTGTATTTAAATTTTCTGTCTGTGTTTTGTGAATACTTTCTCTCTAGGTAGACAATGTTATTAGCTCAGATAAATCGAGACTCTCAGGGGATGACTGAATTTTCTGGAGGAGGAATGGAGGCCCAGCATGTGACTCTTTGTCTAACAGAAGCTGTAGCTGTGCAAGGTGAATCTCCAGGTTAAAAATCTTTTTTTTTCTGTTTGAATTTTAGATCAAACTCTAAAACCCACATAGTCTATTCTAAAGGAAAAATATAGCAGGAATTCTTCTTAGTTAACTGAGATTAAGTTCACTAATTCTGAAATGAAATGATATTTTAAGGTAACAGGAGAATAAATGTGCCAAAATAGGAAATACAGAATCTGACTTTATTCTCACTATAGTTTTACTGGTTTTTTCCTTTGTAACTTATTTTTATATCTAAGCATGTATTAAACAAGTTGAGTTTTAAAATAGATTGGTGATCTAGGGTTTGTTTAAACTTGATGTTTTCTGACAGCTTCATTATGATTTTACATGATTAAAAACTTTTTCCTAAATCTGTGTTTTACTTTATGTAGATTTGTGGTGTTAGTGTGCAAAAGGCAGTTGTCAATGCAAGTACATACATTGTTACTGCACTGTTGACATTCATGGCCTAATTGTTATTTCTCCTAGATCCTCAGCTTTGTAGTTATTTATTCAGTGTCATTGTAACTTTCTTTACTTAAGGAAAGTAGCATTGTAGCTGTCATTTTTACAGAGCAAAATCTTGAACATAGCACCCTAGTGTATGTTTAAAGTTCAAAAAAATAAAAGCAAGTAAGACCTATTTCCTATTATTTTTTAAATACTAATACCTTAAGGGGATGCAGTCATTTCTAAAGGTGATTGTGATACTTAGAGCTTGATGCTGGTAATAGTGAATATTAACTTTTTTCCTTGCTAGATGGTGACAACTTAGAAAACATGGAAGGTGTAAGCTTGCAAGCAGTTACCCTTGCTGATGGCTCCACTGCTTACATACAGCACAATTCTAAAGGTAGGTAAATGACTGGAAGCTGATTGATATTCAAATGATTGATATTCAAATCAGATTCCCGTTTTTGACCATTTTTGGATCGGAAACCCCTTTGGATTGTGAAGTCAGGCAAAATGTTTATGTAGTTCCAGTTTCAGTTGGGAATTACAGGTATTACAGTAATACTACAAATAATACTACAGTGATACTATAAAATAATTATTTCTGCTATTAGTAAGATGCAGTATCAAATGTGGAACATAAATCAAACAAAAGTGAGAGATTATATTTACGCTTAAAACCCTAATATCAGCATTCTATACCCACTAGATAGGACATCAGGCCTTTTCCAGTTATTTATTCCAGAATTTTAAAACCTGTGTATATTTATATTGTACTTAGTTTTACTTACGAAACATTTAGTTTACTTACCAAACATTATTTTTTGGTGATATTTTATTGATATTTTAATCCAGAAAGTATCAGCTATGTGTTTAAACTGTGATGGGTCACAGAGAATGATTTTTAAGAATTCTAATTGTGTTTCAGATGGTAAATTAATGGATGGACAAGTGATACAATTAGAAGATGGTTCTGCTGCTTATGTTCAACACGTATCCATGCCTAAAAGCAGTAAGCATGATAATAAAATAAATATATGCTAAAATATATTTAGATATAAAAATATATAATAAAATATATTTCTAAACTATATATATATTTATATAGTCTAAAATATATTTTTATATATATTCTNTTTTAAGAATTCTAATTGTGTTTCAGATGGTAAATTAATGGATGGACAAGTGATACAATTAGAAGATGGTTCTGCTGCTTATGTTCAACACGTATCCATGCCTAAAAGCAGTAAGCATGATAATAAAATAAATATATGCTAAAATATATTTAGATATAAAAATATATAATAAAATATATTTCTAAACTATATATATATTTATATAGTCTAAAATATATGTTTATATATATTCTATAATATATATATTCTGAAATATATATTTTCTAAAATGTATTTAGTGGTAAATGCTCCATCCCTGGCAGTGTTCAAGGCCAGGTTGGACAGAGCCTTGGGTGACATGCTTTAGTGTGAGGTGTCCCTGCCTATGGCAGGGGGGTTGGAACTTGATGATCTTAAGGTCCTTTCCAGCCCAAACCATTCCATGACTCTATGAATAGTGTAGTACTGATAAATATTTATATTAAGTAATTAATGGTCATTATAATAGCTTGGTTTTTTACTTTAATGGTAACAGTTGTGAAGAGATCCTAGCAATCCTGGGTATTTATTGTTTAATCTTTCCAACTAGTGGATTTTTCAAACATTTGTTGAAGCATTGTAATTCTTTCTTCCAAACAGGAGACAGCTTGCGTCTGGAAGATGGTCAAGCAGTTCAGCTGGAAGATGGAACTACAGCATTTATTCATCACACCTCAAAAGGTAATTATTTTTTTAAAGTGTGATTTATTACATCAGAGCTCAACAGAACCTCAGCTGTATTAAAAAATGGTACTGTTAGTAGAGTATGATGTCATTTAGTGTGATTCCTGATGAAGATTTCTTGTTGCTTTTAATTTGTGACACCTCCAGATTGTTGAAATGGGTCTGGTTCAGTTCCTTATTTGAGCATCATATAACAGTTACAGAATCAAACCTGGTGTATTTCACCTTTTTTAGCTCAGAGTTTCATTAAACTAAGTGTATGGCATGTTAGTAGAGAATGTAAGCTCTTAAACAGACTTCAGCAATAATTGTATATGGAAATCAGAAAAGAAAGCAAGTATCAGTAAGTCCTTCTTAAGTTAAAGAATGTAGAGATTGACTTACATTTTAAGGAGCATGCTATTGATGATTTTGCCATTAGGTAGCAGAGCAGAAAACATTGCAGCTGACAGTCAAGAATGCAAATGTCTTTATTTTAAATAATAACTCAGATTTCTGCAGGAAATGGTTAAACTAGTCTTGGAACTAGTGCTACTTCTCTACCGAAAGTACATATTTTAAATCTATTAAACTCATGTGGCAAATAATACATTCTGCAACCGGCAATACAAGGAGGAGGGGGTATGATAAAGAATTTGTTCCTTAAAAGTCACTCTGTATTTTGGGTGTTTCTTTTGCATATTTGCATGATTATGTGTTTAAAATGCTCAGATCTCTGAATTCTAATATCTGATGTATTATTTTAATTTTATTATGGGTGGGTATGAATAGGCAGCATATTTGTGTTCCTGGTTTCCTTTGTAAATAAAGGTAGGCCAATATAAAATTAGCTTTGCACTTTTAGAAAAGCATGCCAAAATAAAGCTACGGAAGGTGTTGTCTTGAAAAAGTTTCATCAGTGTTCTTTATAGTAATATTTTAAGTATTTGTTTTGCATCTATAGTGGTTATATATTTCACACATACATAGGACTTTCAGACACATTTCCTAGGCAGCAGTATTCTTGTGTAACATGCAGACATTGCTATTAATTTTCTTCTGTAACAGTTTGTAATATTATTTCTCAGACAGTTACGACCAGAGTGCATTACAAGCAGTCCAGCTGGAGGATGGAACTACAGCCTACATTCACCACACAGTGCAAATGCCACAGTCAGATACCATTTTAGCTATTCAAGCTGATGGCACAGTGGCAGGTCTTCATACAGGAGATGCTGCCATTGACCCCGATACCATCAGTGCTTTGGAGCAATATGCAGCCAAGGTATATTGAAAAACATTTTCTCTATCCATAAAGTTTTAATGTAGCATCATAAGATGCTTGGCCACAACGGGCACTTGTGATCTGAGAATTAAAATTATAATTAAGAAATAGTTTTCTCTAAAATACAGCATTGGAAAGGCATCTCTTCAGAGGGCGCTGTTTGGAAAGAAGGACAAAATTAAATTACTCTTGTTCAGGCACTATTGCTGGAATATTTTTTTTTTTCCCCCGTGCGTTTGGAAGAGCAGGACCTGCTGTACTGGGCAAGGACAGTGCATGATATGAAGTGCAAACCAAACAATTAGTTATTGAGTTTGGAAAAAATTTCTTTGATCCATACTTTCAATAGTAAAAAGTAGCATTATGCTCAGAATTCATGTTGTCCACTTTACTGGATTTCTCTGAAGCATAGAATCATAGAATACTTAGGGTTGGAGAGGACCTTAAGACCATCTTGTACCAACCTCCCTGCCATAAGCAGGGACACCTCACACTAAACTATGCCACCCAAGGCTTCATCCAACTGGGCCTTGAATACTGCCAGGGATGGAGCACTCACAACCTCCCTGGCCAACCCATCCCAGTGCCTCGGCACCCTTACAGGAAAGAATTTCCTCCTTATATCCAGTCTAAACCCGATAGTTTCTGGAGGGGGCCTAAGTTGTTTCTGCTCTGTCTTTTATTTGCAGTGTACCTGTAGAATCCCTTCCTGTTATCGTTCACATCCCTAGCCAAGTTTAATTCTAACTGGGCCTTAGCTTTCCTAACCTGGTCCCTAGCTTCCCAGACAACATCCCTGTATTCATCCCAGGCCGCCTGTCCTTGCTTCCACCTTTTATAAGCCTCTTTTTTCCTTTGAAGATTCCTCAGCAGCTCCTTATCCATCCAAGGAGGTCTCCTGACCCTCCTGTTGCTGGGATGCAACACTCCTGAGCTTGTAGCAGGTGATCCTTGAATATCAACCAGCAGTCTTGGGCCCCCCTGCCCTCTAGGGCTCTATCCCATGGAACCTTACTAAGCAGGTTCCTGAAGAGGCCAAAGTCTGCTCTCGTGCAGTCCAGAGCAGTGAGCTTTCTGCACGCTCTTTTCACTGTCCTGAGGATCTCAAATTCTACCATCTCATGATCACTGCATCCAAGGCTGCCCTGGAGCATCACATTTCCAAGAAGCCCTTCTCTGTTGGTGAGCACAAGGACAAGCAGGGCACCTCTCCTTTTCGGCTCCTCTATTACTTGCAGAAGGAAGTTGCCTTCCACACAATCAAGGAACCTCCTGGATCTCTTGTGCCGGGCCGTACTGGCCCTCCAACAGATGTCGGGGTGGTTGAAGTTCCCCATGAGAACAAGGGCCTGCGAGCTTTAGGCTTTTCCTATTTCTCTGTGGAGCGCTTCATCCACAGAGTCCTCTTGATCAAGCGGTCTGTAACAGATCCCCACAGTAATGTCTCCCATTGCTGTTCTCCCTTTAACCCTGACCCAGAAACTCTGTTAACTGCTCCCCTGTCCCCAGAGAGAGTTCCTTACTCTCCAGCCTATCCCTAACATAAAGGGCAACTCCCCCTCCCTGCCTACCAGGCCTGTCTTTCCTAAAAAGCCTGTAACCTTCCATTCCAACACTGCAGTCATACAAGCCATCCCACCATGTTTCTGTGATGCCTATTATATCATACCCCCGCAGATGGGCACACATCTCTAATTCCTCTTGTTTGTTTCCCATGCTACGGGCGTTTGTATAGAGACACCTGAGCTGAGCTCCAAATGAGGCTGGCTCATTAGTTGGAACAGCTGGAATGTCACTATGTTGCTCTGAGCCTTTATTATAGATGGCGGCAACTGACTGGGTGTGTTGGGATGGAACAATGCCCCCCTCCCCCAACACATCTAGTTTAAAGCATCCTTGACAAGTCTGGCAAGCCTCTTACCAAGGCCACTCTTCCCCTTCTATATCAGAGCATGTCCATCAGCCCCCAGTAGACCTGACCTACAAACTTGGGTCCCATGTTCAAGGTACCCAAACCCTTGACTATGACACCGCTCTTGTAACCATTTATTAACCTGTCCAGTCTTCCTAGTTTTTTTGAGGTCCTCGCCTGTATCCTGGAGAATGGATGAAAAAACAATCTGAGCTCCAGTGCAACTTCCATGTCCTTATAGGCTAGCAGTGTCCAAGTTGCTGGATGATCACCATCAGTGCTTGTGTTGCTGTGGAAAAAACCCAAGTAGAATATATTTTAAAATCTTCTAGTGTCAATAAGAATTGTCAATTTTTGGAGGAGACCTGTTAGGATAATTAAATGGTTAATATTCTATTCTTTCCATTATGTTTCTGTCTGGTATAATTGAGAGGTCCTAAGAGAGCCAGTCAGATTGTGTTGTGTTTGGCTATGCCTTAACATTTCATAAAATAAAAGGTAATTTGAGGTTAGTTGAGCAGTAGTGACAAGCTTTTACATTTTCCGTAGCTACTATTTGATTTAGTTTAAATCTGTCATAATTTTGTCCTTCTTACCAAGGAGCTATAATAATCATAATTCTGTGTAAGTTTCTGTTTTGTGAAGGTGAGGAAGAAAGAAGAAATGCAAATTTATTTTTTATTATTTATCTCAGCATGTGTTTTTTCAATTCTGTAATGTGAATTTGTTTTCCATAGTGTACTTGTGTGTGTTTAGGAAAAATTCTGCTTGTTTACTTTAAGCTTTCATCTCAGGACATTGTTCTGAAAGGTACTGCTAGAACCTCTTAGGGAAAGTCAGTAGAAATGAGTTTCCAAGTCTTACACCTGTTTTATGTACAAAAGCAAGTAATGGCTCAATTGTCATAACCCTATATTTCTTTTAAAAGGAAAAATGTGGTTTTGTGATTCTACTCCATATCCATGTATGCTTCATAGTGAGGCAGTGTATACTTTTCATAGCAGCTGGTATAGGAACATTAAAAAAGGTATAGAAAGGGGCAACAATGACAACCAAACAAATGAAACACATGAGGTAAGTATATAATGGAATATTATAAAATTCTACGTAGCACAAAGAAGGGTAGCGACTTGTCATTGTCTCTATCGCTAGTGTAAGAACTGGGAAACAGAGGAAGCTCTCAGGTGACAGGTTCAATAAAAATAGGGGAAGAATACTTTTTCAAAGAGCACAAAGTTAAACCATGGCACTGCTTGTGGGATATTGTGGATATTAAAATGTCCCTGGATTCAAAGGGATAAATTCATAGAAGAAATATGTATCCAGGGCTATTAGGTAGAAACATGTGACTTCCAGTGCAGGAAGTTCCTAATCCACAAATTGCTTGGAGGTTGGAAGAATGTTTTTGGCAATGTACCACCATATGCTTGATCTGTCCTTTAGTCTTCCCTAGCTTCTGCTACTGACTGTTGTTGGAAACAAAATGGTGCACTAGATTGACCTTTAGTTTGTCTCAGTATAGGTGCTCTTATGTTCTTAATTGAAGGCAGAGTAAATCTTTCTTTAGAATCTAAGATAGGCATTTAGGAGGGATTCAAAGATCTTTCTTGGAATCCTTCCAGTATTCTCCCAATACTGCAAAAAAGAAGTTTAAAATTTGGTGTCTTGAATTTTTTAACAAAGGTTTTCTCTTCAAAACTTAAAAGGGTGAAGAAGTTTTTAAACGCAGGTTTGGAGAATGGTGGTTCTTCTCTGTTCTCCTGTCCTACATAACAGGCAGAAATAGCTGAGATCAGAGGGCTGCCCAAGATCAGTGTCAAGACTCTATAAGAGAGTTCATGCAAAGAGATCCAGGAGGACTGTTTAGAAGCTCACTGGAAGTGGTGAAACATACATTTTTCATTGTCCCTTGCTTCTCCTTTAGGCATAGCACTACTTTCCCACATCTTTCACCGTATACGCAAGATGTACTCTTGTACACATCTAGCTAAGAGGACTTAGCTAGAGTCTTCTTAATTTTGTACTAAGTCATTGCCACCTTCCTCCCAAAGCAACCAAGGAAAGAGATCATTGCTCTCAGTGAAGATAAAGTCAAAAGACATGTAGACATGTAATGGAATTGCAAAGAGTTTACAACACATACTTTACTTCCATGAGCTGTTTCTTGCAATATCCCAGCTGTTGGCAAAGTACAGTTCCTGGGATTTGCATATGTCTACATATGTGCATGCATATCCTGTTTGGATCATTTGTTTTAAGTGGCATTGATGAACTTTTAATTTCATGACAGCAATTTCTCAATAAACAACAGGAAGATCAGGGTAAACTGATTCAAGTCTCCTGTCTGTGCAGGTTCTTTCCCCTTCAAAACTTCTTTAGGAGAAGGCCCCAAAATGGCTATTATTTCCTTTTTTTTAAAACAAAACCAAAACACCTGAGAATTAGCTGCTTGCAGACTGAATTTGCAGTCTCTCTAATGTAAACTTGCCTCTGCGTGGGCACTTGTTAGTGTTTTAGCTAAAAGTTGTCAAATGTATATTATTCACAATTGTCTAATTTAGAAAGATAACACAGTCTGAAAACCTCTTATGGGACCAGTTCATCTTCAGTCTTAAGTAAAATGTTGGTAGCTGATGCTTTGAGCAAGATACTTTATACAACCATTACATCCGCAGGAGCCTGCTATGACCTCCTTAGTGGAAGGGTGTAAGTGTACCAGCGTAACAGAGGTAGTGTTCCTGCCAAACTACTTTAGAGACAAATAAAAAGACTTAGATTAGATTTAGGTGCGTCATTCTCAGGCTTGAGTGTCATGGATGCAGAGAGTATTGTGAACGCCTATTCTCAATACACAGACAATTAAGGAAACTATGTAAAGTATACTTTAGTTTTTTCTACAGTGGCTAATAAGACCCTATTCTTTGAGTTAATGGTTGTGAGAGAGTTTGTGAGGGTTTGGTGGGGTTTTTTTAAACTGGGTAGTTGTATTTTTGTTTAAATAAAAGTTTCAAATTAATATGTAATATTCTTTCAAATATTTAAAACTCCTTGAAAAGCAGCAATACTTTTCTCCTTCTGTTTTTAAAAAATAAACCTAGGGAGCAATACACAAGTCTTGCTTAGCTACTGTAATTTGACTAATTTGAGCAGCTGTTGTAATTTAAAATTGAGATGTAACACACTGTCTTATGTATTTTGATTACAAAGGAGTTGTGCTGTTCAAAACAAGTAAATTCTGCTTAATAGAGAGTGTAGAGATCTGTCCCTGTTATAAAAGTAAACATTTCTTTTTTTGCCAGAACGAAGTATTGTAAAATTAAGTAATACTTCTTTCAGTCTATTAATTTAACATATGTTGTTCTTGCAGTTTTTCCTGCCTTGTTTTAAGACAACTATGAGATGCTCATTTGACATATTCTATAATGCAGGTGCTGCAAGTGGTGATTTCCACATAAGCTAGTGTAAGCTTACACAGGAGCTAATGTAGGATAACCACTTTTTCCCAGAGGGAGCTAGAGAGCTAAGAAACAATAAACTGTCAGGAACTGTCTGTAACCCTCTTTTTCAGATGAATAAAAGTAACCTGTAACTGTTGTTTTCCATTTCAATTTTGTTTTCCAGGTATCTATTGATGGAAATGATGGTGTTAGTGGCACAGGAATGATAGGTGAAAATGAACAAGATAAAAAAATGCAGGTATGTAGCCCAGTACCTGTATTTCTTCTGTTGTCTTTGCCCAGCAATGTGCATGATAGTCCTGTGTGGCCATGAACTAGGGTCTGCTGCTACCTTTCAGGCATTTTAGATCTCAAACCTATACAGATAGGTCATATGTCTCACTTTGTACAGGATCCTTTCAACAAGATTACTGTTTCCTGGGAGGTTCTGTTAAAAGGTAACTAAAAGTTATTTTGGACTTCTAAGATTTTTCAACCTGACCTGAATATTTTATCAGTAATGGTATAAGTATTTCAGAAGTTTTTTTCCAGAGTATGAACTGATTCTTTATGGTCTTTAAAGCAGAAGAATGCTGACTCAATTAATGAAGTATTTTCTTCTCAAGAGGGGCAATTCCAGGCATATGTCTGGAACTGCTCCCTCTTTAGTGATGTTTTTTTTATTCCACTTGCCCTGTTAAAGCCCCTGATTTTTATTGCAGGTTTTGTAAGTTATCAGGAGATAAGAATGTTGTTCCTAGTGAATGCTTAAAGCAGCAGAAAAGTACTCCCATTTCTTTGTATTCATATTGTTAGTACTTAAAAGTATAAAAACCTTTTCAATGTGAAAACATTAACTTAAAAGTTTAAAGGGCAATGGAAAATACAGGTACAACTTCTTAAGATTTTTTTTTTTTTTACCTGTGATTCATAAACTTATGTAGGGAGAATTGTATTTGTTATCATAACATATTTTATTAAAGGAAATGACAAAGCAAAACATACTCTGGGCTTCAAAGAATTACAACCAGTAACAAAAAATAATAAAACCTCTATTCTCTCACATGCTTAAATTACAATCAGAGGTGGAAAAGTCATTTCATTGTTTTTCCTTTTTGTCTGATTTAAGAGATAATGAACTAGACAAAGAGATAAAATATCTTTAAGGTAAAATACAGTATCTGTGAAAGGAAGAATTATATGCTTACCTCTGACAGTTACCTTAAAAGTGTCTATTCTTAATTTTTGTTTTAAAGCTAGGTCCCACAATATTTAAAGATGCAGACACCCTAATGTTGCCTGTGTGTCATGACAGTGAAAGGAGAGAACAGTTACTATGTGTTATTTATAGTATTAAAACATATTCCTGAAATCAAGAAATTTAGAGGTTTTGCACACTTGTATGTTGGAAGAGGGATACAACTCCAACAAAATGCAAATTTCAAGGAAGAGTAAGATAAGATCTTGGGTTTTTTTTTACCTGGAAGTAAGACTATATTAAGCAAAATTACCTGTAACTGTTATCAAGTTACATGTTGATTTCAGGCTTAGCCCCAAATCGTAGTTAATCTAGAGGTGGCTTTATCTTATTCATGTATGGCAACATAGATGCCACATGGGAATGTGCCAATTTTACGAAGCATTATATGCTCCAAACAAAACAAGATCTGGTATTTCAAAAGGCATTGAGGCTTAGTCTCAAATTCTAACCAACTGAAGGGTTCCAAAACTATCAGTTATGTAGGAAAATCTTAATCATGTTTATGTCTTGATTTAAGTAGATACTTAGTTGTAACTCATTGTGAAATAATATATTACTTTGGATAAAATAGTCTTACATTTAGATATGGTATTAAATAAGTATATATTTATAAAGTTTTAAGTCCACAGGTAACACAAGTACAGAACAGATGTCATACTTTTAAGTAGTCATTCAAACTTGCATGTGGTTAGATTTTTTTCCACCAAAGAAAAAAAGCATAAAACCTCTTTGTGATTTCTACATGTGAAAACAAAGACTGTGTGCCCAAATGGATATCAAACCTGCCATACCCATCTGTTCATAATAAAGCAGAATCGTGTGACTGAAGTTTGTGTGTATACAATATAGAAATCATACCTGAGATCTTTACCTTTGTTATTCTGCTGTTACCTGTCTGAAATCAGGATGCATTTGTGATTTATTTTAAAAGGGGGGTGGTGGGGGTGGTGGTGTATGTTTTGTCTATCTAAATGTATTTTCAAGTACATAGCTCCCCACAATGTTTCACATTATTACAAAGGTGCTTTAGTTGCTACATTCTTTTGACTTTGTGCCTTCTAACTTCTCTGATTTTTTGTTTCTTTAGAGTGTATTGTTTTCTAAGAATAGTAATTTTAATGCTATATCTGTCCTTGCTGAATGATAATGCTGACTGATTTCTTATGAATCTTCAAATTGTACCTACTAATGTATTATGAAGTAACACATACTTCTATGAAGTTTTTTAACACACAAGTGCTCATAGTGTTCAGATAATCTTCAGATAATCATAGTGTTCAGTCTGGTTATTTTCTCACAGATATTAGCACATTGATTATAGATCAGTTGTAATTTTCTTTTAATCTTTGGCATACTTCAGCTTTATATCAGATCTTTACAACTACATGCATATTCTATATGCTGAAACAACAAAGAAATACTAGCAGGTTTACTGATAGAGAAAACAAATCAATGCTCAAGTGCAGGTTCTCAGACAAGCCTCCTCTTCACCATCTTTAATGTATTAAAGTGATTTTAATTATTCACAATATCGTAAGTTAAACAGTAGTATTAGTAATGGGCTTCTTGAGTCATGAGGTTTTTTTTCTCTGTTGTTCCAGAGAAGCTTTTCTGAAGTGGTAGAGTTGTACATTTCAGTTGGTTAAAATTTTCGCGTTTGACTTTGCATCTTTAGTTTTAAGAACAGTCCGAAGGTAACAGTGCACGTCCTCCCTGAATAGTCCATAGGAAGTTGTTCTCAATCAAATATCTGGTCTGTCTGAATGAGGAATTAGAAGTACATGTGGAATTGCAGGGCTACACTTTTGTTAAGATGAGGAACATGTGATGGGATAGTTAGGGTAACTGGATTGCTGTTATGGATTGAGTGCACCCTCAGCACGTTTGCCGATGACACCAAGCTGTGTGGTTGGGTGGATACAC
>NDXB01000417.1:0-16419 GCA_002631895.1 Agapornis roseicollis | reverse complement strand
TACTTGACCAGGGGATTTGGACTACATATGCCAATCACAGGCTGCTTGCTCTGTCCTTCTCTCCTGGATGGCTCTCTGGTAACAGAGGAGGCGATCCCTCACATCAAGATCTGGCATGGCATGTGTCCCCACCGCTCCACACCTGCTGGGTTGCAGCCAGCAGCAGAGCTAAAGGTTCTTCTTGGTGGCAAACACAGAGGCCAGCCAAGTCTTGCCCTGGATTGTGGTAGAAGTCACTTGGTCAACCTTAGTCCTTGCATCTTGTTGTCAATAACACCGTCGTGGGAACTTGAGCCCCAGAACTTCCCAGCTCCCCCTCTCCTTACCTCTGAGNTGCATCTTGTTGTCAATAACACCGTCGTGGGAACTTGAGCCCCAGAACTTCCCAGCTCCCCCTCTCCTCTGCCTACCTCTGAGTTCTTACAGCTGTTGTTTCTTTTACTCCCTAATCCATGGCCTTCAGTTTATCTCAACTCTGTGACTGTTCTCAGGCAGGCTGCCTTACACTGAGGTCTCTGGATTGCTCACAAAATGTCCGCTGTTACACAGCCTATCCACAACAAATTTCAGTGCAATGGCTAGGAGGAGGGCCCTAGTGATAAGCAGTACTCAGTTTTGGCCCTCTCCTGCTTCATGTCATTTAACCCAGCTCTTCCACCTTGTTGTATGCTCTCAAGTGCCCAAAGAGCTCTGACCACATGTAAAGGTCCTATCTAAATTCATACAGATCATGTTGTACTAACATGGGATTATCCCACTGTGTAGAAAGAATAGAGGGGTTTAATTGAAGTGGAAAATATAATGTTGTGTTTGCATTTTCAAAGTGTAGCAAATGTGGGTTGTGGTATTATGGCCATCAGTGTTAAATGTGACCATTATTTGTGGTTCACTGAATACAAAACAGCTCAGGACAGGAGACAGGATCTGTCTCTTCCACCAAGACAGGTGTCTTGTGCACTTGCATGATGAGCTAACAGATGTAGGGTTTTGGAGACTGTTGGCCAGCTCTATCTTGCACCTTCCTCCTTGAAACTGTCCATTTTATTAAGGCACTAAGGCATGTACTGCAAAAATGAAAGAGAATTCCTCAGAAGCTGAGGTCACAGGGATTAACTTCTGTTGTGCCAGGCTTCTGAGGCTTGAGATCAGCATGGCTGTGAGCAATGGAAAATGTCTTACATGGTAAAAGGAGACATAAATATCAGGGTTGTATAGCAGTTCCAACTGAGTAATGACTCCAGTTAACCTCTGCTGAAAATTTTCAAAGAGAAACATTTATCCTTGTGCAAGATGGCTGGTACTTCGTATGACAAACTTGGGTATTATTGTGTTCAGTTCTGGGCCCCTCACTGCAAGAGACATATTGGGGTGCTGCAGTCAGTCCAGACAAGGGTAGTGAAGCTGGTGAAGGGCCTGGAGCACAAGTCTTGTGAGGAATGGCTGAAGGAACTGGGGTTGTTTAATCTGGAGAAGAGAAGGCTCAGGGAGGACCTTATTGCTCTTTTACAACTACCTGGAAGGAGGATGGAGTGAGGAGGTGGCTGGTCTCTTCTCCCAAGGAATAAGTGATAGGACAAGAGTAAATGGCCTCAAGCTGGTCCAGGGGAGGGTTAGAATTGCTATTAGGAAAAATTTCTTAACTGAAAGGGTGATCAAGCATTGGAACAGGCTTCCCAAGGAACTGGTTGAGTCACCAACCCTGAACATTTAAAAGGCATGTAGATGTGGTGTTTAGTGACGTGGTTAAGTGGTGGACATGGCAGTGCTAGGTTTATACTTCGGCTTAATGATCTTAAAGGTTTTCTCCAACCTAAATAAATGTTTCTGACACTAAAGGGAAAGCTATGGAAGTGTGTGTACATCTCAGACAAAGGTAAGCTCTTATGGAAGGGAACAAGAATATATTTGGATGTTCTTGAAAAAATAGCTTTCATGTGAGAAATAGTGGTGGGGAAGAACTATAATTGTGAGGAACAAATGTATTCTTTCCTGCAGTCCAGATCAAAATTTTAATAGACTGCAGTAACATGCTGAACATTCAATCAGACTTACGCTAAATGCAAACTCAAGCAATGAGGTGGCAATGCATCCTTCTGTGGTGTTTCCTTCTATGTAAAAGCTGAAAGTTTGAGCTCATGCCCATTATGTAAAGCAGAAAGGAGAAACAAGCTGTGGAGTGGGTGGGAACTAAGATATGGCTAAACATAAGCTTGTTAAGACGCTGTACTAGAAGAATGAAAAGGGGGAGCCTCATAGAATCATAGAATAGTTAGGGTTGGAAAGGACCTTAAGATCATCTAGTTCCAACCCCCCTGCCACGGGCAGGGACATCCCACACTAAACCATGCCACCCAATGCTTCATCCAATCTGGCTTTGAACACTGCCAGGGATGGAGCACTCACAACCTCCCTGGGCAACCCATTCCAGTGCCTCACCACCCTAACAGGAAAGAATTTCTTCCTTATATCCAATCTAAACCTCTCCTGTTTAAGTCTGAACCCATTTACCCCTTGTCCTATCACTACAGTCCCTAATGAAGAGCCCCTCCCCAGCATCCCTATAGGCCCCCTTCAGATACTGGAAGCTGCTATGAGGTCTCCACACAGCCTTCTTTTCCCCAGGCTGAACAGCCCCAACTTTCCCAGCCTGTCTTCATATGGGAGATACTCCAGTCCCCTGATTATCCTTGTGGCCTTCCTCTGCACATGTTGCAACAGCTCCATGTCCCTTTTATGTTGAGGACACCAGAACTGCACACAATACTCCAAATGAGGTCTCACAAGAGCAGAGTAGAGGGCCAGGATCACCTCCTTCAACCTGCTGGTCATGCTCCTTTTGATGCAGCCCAGGATACGATTGCCCTTCTGGCCTGCAAGCGCACACTGTTGACTCATGTTCATTTTCTCATTGACCACCACCCCCAAGTCCTTCTCCGCAGGGCTGCTCTCAATCTCCTCTTTGCCCAACCTGTAGCTGTGCCTGGGATTGCACTGACCCAGGTGTAGGACCTTGCACTTGTCATGGTTAAACTTCATGATGTTGGCATCAGCCCACCTCACAAGCATGTCAAGGTCCGTCTGGATGGCATTCCTTCCCTCCAGCGTCTCAACCAAACCACACAGCTTGGTATCGTCAGCAAACTTGCTGAGGGCGCACTCAATCCCACTGTCCATGGCAGCAACAAAGATGTTAAACAGGACTGGTCCCAACACTGATCCCTGAGGGACACCACTTGTCACTGGCTTCCAGCTGGACACTGAGCCACTGACCACAACTCTTTGCGTGCATCCATCCAACCAGTTCTTTATCCAGTGAGTGGTCCATCTATCAGATTGATGTCTCTCCAATTTAGAGACAAGGATGTCCTGTGGGACAGTGTCAAATGCACAAGTCNGTCCATCTATCAGATTGATGTCTCTCCAATTTAGAGACAAGGATGTCCTGTGGGACAGTGTCAAACGCTTTGCACAAGTCCAGATAGATGACATCAGCTGCTCTACCCCTGTCCATCAGTTCCGTAGCCCCATCGTAGAAGGCCACCAAATTGGTGAGGCAGGATTTCCCCTTAGTGAAGCCATGCTGGCTGCCACCAAGCACCTCATTGTTTTTCCTGTGCCTTAGCATGTCTTCCAGGAGAATCTGCTCCAAGATTTTGCCAGGCACAGAGGTGAGACTGGTCTGTAATTCCCCAGGTCATCCATTTTCCCCTTCTTGAAAATGGGGGTTATATTTCCCCTTTTCCAGTCTTCAGGAACTTCACCTGATTGCCATGATCTCTCAAATATGATGAACAGTGGCTTAGCAACTTCATTCGCCAGCTCCTTCAGGGCTTGTGGATGGATTTCATCAGGTCCCATGGACTTGTGCACATTCACGTTCTTAAGATGGCCTTGAACCAGATCCTCTCCTACAGTGGGCCCAAGGTCTTCATTCTCACAGTCCCTGCATCTGCCTTCCAAGACTTGGTTGGTGCAGTCAGAGCCTTCCCCATTGAAGACTGAGGCAAAGAAGACATTCAGAACCTCAGCCTTCTCCAAATCCTGCGTAGCCAGTTCACCCGATAGCTTCCAGAGGGGGCCTAAGTTGTTCCTGGTCTGTCTTATTTGCAATATACCTGTAGAATCCCTTCTTGTTATCCTTAACTTCCCTAGCTAAGTTTAATTCTAACATGGCATTAGCTTTCCTTACGTGTTCCCTAGCTTCCCAGACAACATCCCTGTATTCATCCCAGGCTGCCTGTCCTTGCTTCCACCTTTTATAAGCCTCTTTCTTCCTTTGAATTTTTCTCAGCAGCTCCTTATCCATCCAAGGAGGTCTTCCGGCCGTCCTGCTACACTTCCTTCTAGTTGGGATGCAACACTCCTGAGCTTGTAGCAGGTGATCCTTGAATATCATCCAGCAGTCTTGGGTCCCCCTGCCCTCTAGGGCTATATCCCATGGAACCTTACTAAGCAGGTTCCTGAAGAGGCCAAAGTCTGCTCTCTTGCAGTCCAGGGCAGTGAGTTTGCTGCATGCTCTTCTCACCGTCCTGAGGATCTCAAATTTGACCATCTCATGATCACTGCATCCAAGGCTGCCCTGGAGCGTCACATTTCCAACGAGCCCTTCTCTGTTGGTGAGCACAAGGTCAAGCAGGGCATATCTCCTTATCGGCTCCTCTATTACTTGCAGAAGGAAGTTGTCTTCCACGCAATCAAGGTACCTCCTGGATCGCTTGTGCTGGGCCGTACTGTTGCTCCAACAGATGTCTGGGTGGTTGAAGTCCCCCATGAGAACAAGGGCCTGTGAGCTTGGGGCTTTTCCTATTTCTCTGTGGAGCGCTTCATCCACGGAGCCCTCTTGATCAGGCAGTCTGTAACAGATCCCCACAGTTATGTCTTCCATCGCTGTTCTCCCTTTAACCCTGACCCACAAACTCTCTGTTAACTGCTCACCTGTCCCCAGAGAGAGTTCCATAATGGACCACCCATGACATTACTTCGACTCTTTTCCTGTTTGCTTCTGAGCTCATGTCTCAAAGGAAGAAAGTGGTAACTGTGAGGTTAGAGCTCCCTTGGGAGTAAGTTTCCTTCAACCTGTATCAGTAAGCCAACAGGCTCCACAGAAAGAATGCCTCACCTGAGAACAAGAGCATTCATTGAAACCATGGTTAAGAATCCCCTTATGGGAAATGTCATCCTAAACTGACTTCCTGAACCAATATCTACCCAGGAGGGCAATAACAGTACACAGGACATCACCTTATAATACATTATTAGTATGCATTCTATGTATGAGGCTTTCATTTCTTCCTTTTTACAATTCACTTCCTTCCAAAGTGTTATTTTTTGCCATACCTGAATGCAAAGCATTGAACTCCAATATGGAACCTTGACACACGGTTTGAATATCTAAATTGCTGCCTCCTACCTTTTAACCTTGCAAAAGGATTCAGTGGAAAATACACGAAATTTTTCAGCCAAGGCTGAGCTGCGGATAGGCCGGGTGGAGCAGGCTCTACCTTCGGTGCTGTTCTGCTGCCATCTGCAGGGCCTGACTGAACTGCACCTCTCGACTTCACTCATTCCTCCTGACACCCAGCAGAGCCAGACCAGGGTAAAGGTTAGCTTGGGCCTGAGGCATGTACCAAAATAGGCCGACAACATGTTTCTGACCCACCTTGGCAACAGGGACGTTTCTGACCCGACACACACAAGGGAGTTTGTTTTCAAAAAAACCATCACACAACAAAAATCTGTGTCTTTGCCAAGTGTTTGGATTTACATTGCACTGAGTGAAACACAGACTTTCTGTAGGTTCTTTATGCCACAGCTACAGTGAAAGCAAGTTGTGGGGTGAAGAGCAATTGCCAGTTTGGACTGCACAGAACCAACCTGCAAGATTCACTGCCTCTGAAAATTAAAGAAGACTATGTTACCTAGGAAAGGTTGAATGATTTTATTTACATTAATAATGTTTTCAGCTCCATAAACTACAATAAATGTTAGAATAAGATAACAAATTTCATGCTCCACTGCACAGGCATCTCACTCTTGCAGACAAGGAAGTGGTTCTCACACATAGCTCTCAACAATTTATAGAGATGTATGACATTTTTAAGTGTTCAGGTTGCTTCTTTGCCTATCCTTGAAACATCATCTAATACAGAAATCAGTATACCAGATGAGAACAAAAGTGATCTGAGCTAATAAGGAAAAGGCAGATGTAAGTATGTTTTCAGTTAAAGGACTTCGAAAGCTACTAGTTTCTTGCTATAGAATAAGATGGATATTGAGGCATTAGCCTGTGAAGAAAACAGATTTTCTAGAAAACACTGTTCAGAAAAGGGTCTACTTTCATCTTGCATCCTATTTCCCTACCCTTTCCCTTGCGCTGATCCTTTTCCTAGCCCCAGGCTGATAGGCACTATCATACACACACATCAGTAAAGCCAACTCCATTGTGCCTCTCCTGAGCATCCATCCATACACAAGATGAAGTGAGAACACAGTCTTTTCACCAGGAAAAGCAGCTCCATTAAGAAACTCAGGCAGGGAAGCAGTTTTCCCCATTTACCAGTTACTATCACTTTTCAGTCTGCCATTTGACTATGTCTTTGTTCCAAACTCTTTCTTTTTCCACACAGGAAGACTACCTGCTTCTTTCCAGGCAGCACCCTAAGCTTTCAAGGATTCAAATGGGGACTATTTCTGTGGCTAAAATACAACTGTATTTTCACCCTGTAGTTTCTGTAGTTTCATCCAAGACAGCTTTTGCCAGCCATTTCAGGGGTGTCCTAGACATCACCATTTCCCAGACTCATTGCAAGCAAAGAATAACTTTCTGCAGATGCTAACATTAGAATAGTTTTTACCGTACTATGCAGGCAAAACCCAAAAAAGTTCTTTTCTTCAGTACAACTTTAAAGAGCAGAGATGAGAGTGATTCTGTCTCAAGAGAAAGCAGCTGTTGAAGTCTTTGCTGTGCACTTTAACAGCAAGAAAGAACAAAAGAACAACAGGTACGCTTTTTCATCTTCTCTACCAACTCAGAGCGTTCTCACATCACCCTTGCCCAAGCAAGCACAGAAAGCATTCACTACTGTAGAAGAATGGGTGGCTGAGTGCGGACATGGATGGTATGTGGAGTTATCCAATTAATTCCAGAAGGACTGCACATCCCAGGCATGGAGCTGACTGAGTAAATTAACAAACTGACCTTGGCTGCAAGATAAAGAGGCAGCTGGCTAGGGAGGAAGAACTACAACAGGACATCAAAGTAGAAACCTGCTTACCGCAAATACCGAGCCCTGCTGATGCAGAGATACACATGGACATTCCAGCTTAACCAATTATTATGTTAGAATAGGCGCATGGACAAGCACTTATAGCCAATGGAAGCAGCATTACTAGCACGTGAGCTAGTGTATGTGATATAAATATAGGAGGCTTAAGCAATAAAGCAAGCAAGATTTTTAACTCATATTGAGTGCTGTCTTGACTTCAGCCGATCTCTGCCTACACATGACCATGTTAGACAAGGACAGAAAAATAAAAAATAAAAAAAGGGCATTTGTTATAAGAGGGAAAAAGTCAACTGACCTGGGAAAAAAAGCCTTTGGAGATATATACATAAAAGGCCATTTTAGAAGCAGCAGGTGTTATGGAGTTTACATTATACACTTCTGAAAATCCAGGTGTATAATCCTTGCAATGCTCTTGCAGGCATATGGTGTCATGCACAATCACATAGGAGAAACCACTGCAAGCAGAAATTGAGGAGCTTCACTCCTACTTAAGGCTGTCGTCAAGGCAGACACTAGCAGAGACAGAAAGGGAGTTAAACTCCTCTTATTTCCAAGGTTTCTCTCTTCCAGGGTAAGAAAGGCTCTCTCTAGCTGCTGAGGTACTGAAATGACACAGAGCTCTGACTGGAGAAAGGGAGAACATGAGTTGCAGCAGGTCTTATTCCGAATAACCTCAGACTTTACTGGGCCAGCTGCAGGCATGACTCAGATGTTCACACAGTAGCAGCTTAGCTGCAGTATATTAGTATATAATCAGTGCCAGTTTCAGCTTTCTTCAGTATGCCAGGCTGTCATTTGTGGTGGTCAGCACCACAAACAGTTGAGTCATTGCTGAAGCAGGGCCAGAAACCTCAAACAGAAATAACTTCTGAGTCAGGTGCACAATGGATGGCCATGGAAGGCACGCTCTGCACCCAGTGAAATTTTACAGCTTACTCATATTTGAGTCAGCATCACAAATCAGAAATGCACAATTATGAAATCTTATTAAAAGGAAGATTCTGCACTTAGTGAGCACTCGTAATAACTTCAATGACATCAAGGTATATAGGAACCTCAGAATTGCAGGCAAGCAGAGATGTGAACGCATCTGTGAAAGGATGCTACAGAAAATGAGAAGCAATATCCCACACACACTGCCTCTAGAAAAAGCAAGACAAAAATGCCACTTGCTCCACCTTATCTGCTAGATGCTTATAGTGCTTAAGATTAAATCGAAAGGCAGCAGTTAAATGGATAGGCTGATTATTAGCACTATTACTGCTAGTCACTTAAATTTGTACTTTGGTAAATGGACTCTCTTCAGGGTACACAGGCTCTCTTGGGCTAGGGTTCACTTTCATACCTTAAACACTCAGGAGGAGCAGCTTTGTTTTCACCATTCTCTTGTGGAGGGCAGTAGATCCTGCTATAAACCCAGTGAGATTGGCTGCAGATTTTGAAACTACACGCTCTGACACCCAACCTGGGCACCTACTGCTAAGAAGCTAGGTCAGATTATAGCAGAACATCTCAGGTATACAGGGGGCCAAAGACCCTACAACAGAGCTTTGCAAAATTAGGGAAGTAAACAATAAGTTGAAGCTACTTTGATCTAATATTTACACTGCATTTATTTGAAAGATAAGATTAGATATATAATTAGATCTATTAGAGCTATTAGTTCTCTGGAAGCTTCTACTGGATATTTAATCTAAGTACCAATGCTTTGACAGCGAGATCCAATTGTGGCACTATTTTTAAAAGTTTGCAGATGCATTATGGTGGCAGTTCTTCTATTGCAATATAGATGTCCACAGTGCTGTTTGATCTCACCTGAACATATGCTTGATAGCAAGCAGGCTAGCTATCCCAGCTTTCTGGTGATCATTTTCTTTCAGATTTGCAGGTCTTAATTAACAAGGAGAATCAAGGATCTCAGCACATGAGAAGCCCAGCAAGTCCTAACTCTCAGTACCCGATATTAACAGGACCCTGGAGGCCACACTGAGCTCACTTTGTACCTTTGCACCAGCTGAGAGACACAAAACCCTTCCCAATACAGCAGGAGTTACTGACTAGTATAAGATACAAAGCAGAGGCAATTCTGGCTATTACAAGATACCACTGACACTCACCTGGGTCAGGTGGCTGAAAGTTCAGTAAACAAAGAGGAAAACCTTTGCATGTCCTCATTGCTATCATCCCACCACAGGTCCTAACATATTCTGTAATCCTGATGTCACTCTAATTCCCTCAGCTCAGAAAACCCTACAGGTATCCCATCCCCTCCCAGCCACCCACTGCACATAGCAGAGATTCTGGGAGACCCCTAACCTGAATTCTGCAGATAATATTCTCTTTCCAAAAAGGAGGTCTTCTCCAGTAAAGCAGAAGGAAACAAGTAAGTATGAAGGTTCTCAATAGGACCAAGATTATTGCTCAGCATCTGCCCTTTTGGGTGTAGGCTTAAGCCCAGTATATTGCTTAGGTATTCAGAGGGGTGTCAGCACTGGACTATAGTCAATCCCATACAGCCTGCTATGAAGTTAATAAAGGAGGAATGAGTCTTGTTAGGTGCAGAGAAACTACTTATTTTACTGATCCCGTAGCCCCACCACATGAGCCATAGCCAGGGACATTATCAGCCAGTGCTAAGGTAGTGAGAACAAGACCAAAGACAGCAGTGTCAGGGCAGAGCTGGGGCTCTGCAGGATTAGACCTGCAGAAGAAGAGAGCACAACTGCTAACCCAAAAGGACAGTGGGCACTGGGGTGGGGAAAGTCCTGAGGGCAGAACTGCCTGTTAGTTATGGAAGTACCTTATGGTAGCATGAAGATGCACAGCTTGAACAAAGTCACAGCAATGCAGCTTAGGCAAAGCGGAACAGGAATACATCAACATGTGTTTGTCCTGTCCTTTTACTCCGCCCCAATCATCCACTATCCACCACTTCTGTAAGACTAGCTGGATCTTTTGTCCAAATGTCCAAACACCTTGCTGTTTTGAAAAGGACCCAGAGCAAAACCACAAAGTGGACAAGGTCCATGCTGGTGCATCTTCCAGGGACACAGAGTTCTCTGTGCTTGGCTCAGACAGCAAAGAGAAGCCACATGAAGGACCACCAGCCTAGGCATTCTATACAAGATATAAAGTTCTTTAGATCTCCTGTATCCTCTTCATAGCCACAGAAAGCTAAAATAGACTGGATTTTAATAGAAGAATGCAAGAAACCCCACAATAACCAACTACATGACAGATGCTGAGAGAAAAAGCACCTAGTTTCTTGGTGTGACATATAATCCTCATAAGGAAAGGCAGGTGCTGAAGTGAATGGATGACAATGCATGGAAATTACATTTATCACTGGCCATTTCATCACACAACAAGGAATGACACTAATTAAGAAGGTGTTATTTAATCTAATTTGAAACTTTTAGACAATAGATAACTGAACTTAGGGTTGGGAACATCTTACATTGCATAGTTGCATTTTGGTCACATCATCTAATATAAACTGTTGAACATACATTGTAAAGTCAATTAAGAACCAAGTAAAGTTTTCTGTAACATTTCAACTAAAGACCATCTTGGGCAATTTAAAACCACTGTGTGCAGAATTCTATGCTTTGGTTTGATTAATAATAAAATTTGTTTTCCAGAATATCTTCAGTGGTCAGCCCTTACATTAATTTAAAAAAATACCCAAGAGTATTCCACGATACTAGATTAAAATCTTGTAGAATGTTTTTATTACCTGGATAAGATACACTATATTGAAGCTATTGCTATAGATTATGGGTATTTTCTCATTAAAATTTTTGGAAGGGTTGAATTGATTATACATTGCAGGAAACTCAATGTCACCAAGGAAAATTTAGATGCAAAATTTCCAGATTTCTTTTTGGGAGGCAGAAAGAGTTCCATGTCTCATGTCTTCATTTAATACAATTGCCCACTCCACCTCATCAGCTTAAAAAGCCCATTACAGCTTTGACATGACTTATGATAAATATTTTTTAGCTAAAGGAACATACAGGAAAAAACTCAAATTCAGTTTCAAACACCACACTGCCGCAGAGCAATTGTGTTGGGAACACTGCCCAAAGTCATGGTGACTTTTTCCAAAGAGTACCTGCCATGAGAAGAGCCTCTCATCTACCATGGCAAGAACACAGAAGTAAAAAAGTATATTATCTGGTGGGAATGAGATAGAAAAACTACTAACGGCTGGGGAAAGAACAGGAAGGATGTCTTAAGCATACAATCTTGTGTGCCTCTACCAGCAAACCAGGTTGGTTTTGTTTTATATTAAACTCTCCCTCCAATTGCTTTCCAACACTAAGCCCTAAGTCAATCCATAGCCAGGATCTGCAAGACACCTGTTAACCTTTGTGGCATTACCTGTTTTCACTTATTGTCAAGCCTTACCACTAAGTCATAGTTGCCGTGCCCTTTCCCTCAGGTAGGTACACATTTTACATTTTACAGAGCAGCCCTGCAAGCTTTTCCTTCAGCCTCAAGTCCTACAGAACAAACCTACCTGGTGAAGCCAGAACTGTGCCTATATCAAGGCAGCAAGAAGGACTATGAGACAGCACCTGGCCCAAGTCACAATATCTGCTTTCTTTTCTGGTCTGGACCCACACAGTGAACAGGCACAATGACTCTGCCAGCCTTTACCTTCCATGTTAACCAAAAGCTTAGAGCCTGTCTACTTGATTGCGTACCAGGAACAACTTAAGCCCCCTCTGGAAGCTATCGGGTGAACTGGCTACACAGGATTTGGAGAAGGCTGAGGTTCTGAATGACTTCTTTGCCTCAGTCTTCAATGGGGAAGGTTCTGACTGCACCAACCAAGTCTTGGAAGGCAGATGCAGGGACTGTGAGAATGAAGACCTTGGGCCCACTGTAGGAGAGGATCTGGTTCGAGACCATCTTAAGAACGTGAATGTGCACAAGTCCATGGGACTTGATGAAATCCATCCACGAGGGTTGGAAGGGACCTTAAGATCATCCAGTTCCAACCCCCCTGCCATAAGCAGGGACACCTCACAATAAACTGTGCCACCCAAGGCTTCATCCAATCTGGCCTTGACCACTGCCAGTGATGGAGCACTCACAACCTCCCTCGGCAACCCATTCCAGCATCTCATCACCCTAACAACAAAGAATTTCTTCCTTATATCCAATCTAAACCTCTCCTGTTTAAGTTTGAACCCATTACCCCTTGTTCTGTCACTACAGTCCCTAATGAAGAGCCCCTCCCCAGCATTTCTATAGGCCCCCTTCAGATACTGGAAGGCTGCTATGAGGTCTCCACACAGTCTTCTCTTCCCCAGGCTGAACAGCCCCAACTCTCTCAGCCTGTCTTCATATGGGATATGCTCCAGTCCCCTGATCATCCTTGTGGCCCTCCTCTGCACTTGTTCCAACAGTTCCATGTCCTTTTATGTTGAGGACACCAGAACTGCACACAATACTCCAAGTAGAGGTCTCACAAGAGTAGAGTAGAAGGGCAGGATCACCTCCTTCAACCTACTGATCACGCTTCTTAGCAAAAGCACTAAGGGTAACTAATTGTTATGTACTAACCAGGGAGAATATTAGCCATGGGAGGCTTTAGAGAGCAATATAAGTGACCCTAGAATCTGAAAGGTAGATAGTCAGAATAGAAGACAACAATGCATTTTACAAACTAATATAAAAGAAAGAAGCTGTTTCCAACACATAGCTAAAGAAGGGAACCCGCTGGGAAATTTAATTTGTGAAGGAGGATATATGTGGAATGAAACAAAGACTGTGGTAAATGGGGAGACCCAATGGAAATAAATCCACAAGTTGCCAACTGGACAAATGGGAACAATATACCAAATGGTTGGCCTGCACCTGTTGTAGTTTGAAACCAGCCAGGCAGCACGTTCACCCACTCAACCCCCCTCCTTCTGGCCCCCACCCTCTTTCCTCCCCACTCCCAGAGGAGTGGGAGGGAAGATGGGCTGAATAACTCCCACTGGTCAGATAACAACAGTCCAGTAACCAAGGTACAACACAAATCACTATCGCTATCACCAACAATAATAACAATGACAAAGAAGACAAGGGAAGATACCACCCGCCGAAAACGAGCCTGACCGGGAAGTTCCCCCTCCTTCTGGGTAACTCCCAGTTACCTCCCGGGCACGACATGCTATGGTATGGAAGACCTCTTTGGTCAGTTTGGGTTCTGTCCCTCCTTTCTCCCGGCCCCCTCTTCTCCCTGGCAGAGCATGAGGCTCACAAAGTCCTTGGTCAGGGCAAACATTTCTCAGCAACAACCAAAAACATAGGCCTTATCAGCCTTGTTCCCGGGCTAAGTCAAAACACCAGCTACTAAAGAGAAGAATAACTGAACGCAACTGCTGAACCCAGGACAGCACCTGAAGGACATTATTGGATTTGTGGAAAGTTAGCATTTGCATCTTTACAAAAGAATTGGGTCGGACCATGTATTGTAGGTACAATTAGGCCTAGCTTCTTCCTGTCGCCAATAGGGAGAGGAGAACGATTGGGAGTCCCTGTGTACACAGAGTCTGATGAGACTCAGAGACAAATTGGGAATTGGAAAGATAGTGAATGGCCTCTGGAGAGAATAATAGCCTATTATGATCCAGAGACATGGACAGGGGATGGATCTTGGGAATACTGAACCCTGATATATATGTTGAACAGGATTATATGGCTACAGGCCGTAGTTGAAAGAGTAGTTAACAAAACTGGAGACGCCTTAGGTCTAATTGCAAAACAAAATACAAGAATGAGAACTGCGATATACCAAAATCGTTTGGCATTGGACTACCTCTTGGCGCAGGAAGGGGGAGTTTGTGGAAAATTCAATCTCATCAATTACTGTATACAAATAGATGATGAAGGAAGAGCCCATGTCCCAGTACAAACATGGAATGGATTTAACAGTGGAAATTTAGGATCATGGATGTCATTCTTTAATGTTAATAGGATTACTAAAATAGGTATTGTACTCCTGGGAGTATTTGGAGGATTGTTAGTTATCCCTTGTATAATTCCATGTTTTACTCGATTAATACAATCAGTGGTGCAAAGTACACAATCAGAAACAAGGAATAATGAAACACCATTAACTGCAGCACAGAGAGTAGTTGACAAGTTTGAAGCCAAGACACAAATCAATGAGATAAACAAAAACAAAGGGGGGAATTGTGGAAAACACAGGGATGATTCATGTCAAAATAGAATGTGGTGTGGTGTGATCATTGTACTCTGTGTGGATCTGAAAAAATTTGTGATCACTATAGCCTATATCATAATTGTGATGAATGTTTGAATCAAATATAGACAAGTGCGAGCCTTTCCGAAACCCCGCCTAGAACTGACATAACTGCCTTTAGAAACTCTGCCTACAGCTGATGCAGCCGCTTCCTGGAAAAACCCACCGAAAGATGAGACCCTGAGACTTTCAGAAGACCCAATAGGAGAAAAGCGTGCCAAGAGGCGGAGACCCTGAGACTTTTGAAAGATCCAATAGGAGAAGGACAAGCGCCCTGGAAACTCAAACTACCCAATGGAAGAAGAGCAGGACGACTATACAATGAAAGAGGATTGATCAGGAAGATTATAAAGGACGCTGCTTTTAGAACTTGGCATGTGTTCTGGTGGAGCAGAGACTCCCCGCACACCCAGCGCTGCTTTGCTTATTGCTTCTCAGCCTTAACTGATTGTAACCTAAATAAAAGAGTTTGATTTTATAAAATTGTGCTTCAGTAATTTATAACATGACTGAAGCTTCAAGTTACCTCCCTTCTGTTGTTTTCCCTTATTTTTTTTTTTTTGTCTAGTTGTATATAGATACTGTATCTTATGCTAGAATGGGTGAGATGAGACTGCTAAGACCATCTGATCTGTATTAGAGAGCTGACATGCATCAGAATACTTAAGTTGCATCTTCTTTGCCAGTAAACTACACAACCAACAAGCCTGCGATTGCATTAAATTGTTATGATTTTTAACAGAGACCTTGTTTGCATAAATTCCATGAATACTGAAGGGAGTGTGATTACAGCTTTAACAAAGGAAGAAGTTGAATACAAATTTTGGGAGGGCCAGAAAGTGTTAAGTATCTCTTATTGCTTTCAATCAGAATTCTGAATCCTATTCATGCAGATGACTCTGATCTTTATATCAGTGCACAAAAAGAAAAGAACAGAGGAGGAAAAAGACTCTTTTGACTGAAACTGATTTTGTTACCATGTTACCAGTGAGGATCCACTTGGGATATTATTCAAGCACAAAGATCAGTGTTGGCTTTTTGTAAGAACCCTAAAATGTTTGAATACGTTTGCCCTTGAGGGACATAATCTACTGCAAAAAATTTCGGTTCAGATCAGGAGATAGAGAAGGTGAGGTTGTGTTTAGCACTGACATAGTTTTGTGGGGTTTTCTTCATTTGGTTGGTTGGTTTTTTGGGCTTTTTATTCCACCCATGGACTTCTACAAATGGACCAGGTTTATTTCTGGCTGTCTTTTTCCCTTACTATCTAATTTCCCCACCTTTCCAAGCTAGCAGAACTATCAAAAACTGACATTTGTCCTTCAGAATAAGATCAGAATAATTCAAATAATCTTTTTAAGAATTAGCATGAGTCATTAAATAGCATTGTAGAGAAAATCCACTCCAAATTGTATTATACGTTTATGTTTTTATCAATATCAATACATAATGCCTCGGAAGTAAGCTCTTCAGGTCATCAGTTTTGAAAGTCCAAAAGAAACTTGTTAAATGAATGTTCCTTATCAATAATACAGAATTTCTAGGAATATGTATTTATTTTAGTTGTGTTTATTTGTGCCAAGTGAATGGTCCACCATAGGAAGCAACAATAGCAGCTAATGTGCTGCAAACAGGACACAAGTATTGTGTATCTTATCCAGTTCCTCTCAGGCACATGCTGCTCTGTACCTTCATATTTTCTCTGGTACTGTTATTTCTGTGAATGCTACTAGGGGATCACAAGCATAGGAATAGCTGCAAAGTAATTCATCAGTCTAACAGCAGGGGGCAGTTACATATTAACATAGTCATAGAATTATAGAATAGTTAGGGTTGGAAAGGACCTTAAGATCATCTAGTTCCAACCCC
>NDXB01000416.1:0-13357 GCA_002631895.1 Agapornis roseicollis | reverse complement strand
GCGCCGCACGCAGCGAGGTGCCAGTGGCCGGCTCGGCCCCGGTGGTCCCCGGGCACCTTCCCCTCAGCTGGCGTGTGAAAAGGTTTGAGCGTCCTGGGCAGAGACAGGGGCAGCGTGACCCTTCCTGGACTGAGATCAAACCAGAAGCTGTTGTGAATGCTCTGCTGCGGTCACCAACAAACCAGGTTAGCAGTTTAACCTGGGAGGGGATTGCCACACCGGGGTCAAGCTGCCTCTCCTCAGCATAGTTAGTTGTGATTTTCATACTCCCTTACTTAGGAAAGAGCATTTTATATGGGCAGTAGTTCATTGTAGGAGCAGCTTTTGTACCCTTAATGCCTTTGCCTGGGTTGTGTGTGAAAATAAAGGGATGGTGGAAAGGGAATACCTTGCCCCAGAAGTTGTGTGAGAAATAGGGAAGTGCTCGTGTTAGCGAGTGTCCAGCTTAAACACATTTAGTTATAAAAATTTGCTCACTGAATACAATATGGCCTGACCTCTGGATTGTTTCTTCCCACGCAACGTGACAGTGTCCCTCCTTCCGCTGCATTCAGCCTGCCGGGCCGAGCTGCAGGGCTGCCTTTGGTTTTGTTATGTTATTGTTGTGCTTAAAAAAAAACAACAAAAACCCCCCTCGAGCCCCTCTTTTCAGCAGTGTCAAGTGAGGATGAATTGGCCAGGGAGGCATGTTTATAGACTGTGTGAAGAACTTTGTCTTTGTGTGGGAATGCTGGTGACACTGGTATGGCTTGCCTGAATGAACTGTGATGACGCGGGTAATAAGGTGTCCTGCTGAGCACTGCAGCAGCCTTTCTCAGACCTCCCACTTAATGCCATTCAGCTCCAGCTCAGTGTAGCTAATTTTTCCCATTCCCTCAATTCTTTAGGCCTCCTTACAAACAGAAAAGTCAACTTTCACACCGAGGAGAAGATAAGTGCTTTAGGAAATAATCGTGTAAACAGAATGTTACCTTCTGACCTGATGCTGATACCTTGGTCTGGGACAAAACCCAGCTGGCTATTGCATTAGACATGGCTATTAAAGGAATAATGCTGCTGATCCTCCTTACAAAGTGCCCTGAGAAATGGTTTAGCCAAATCACAGTGCCTCTTGTCACACTGAATCATGTTCAGCTGCTCTCCTCCATGACCAAATTGCTGATATTTAGCAGCTTCCTTGTCATCTCCTTTCCTGCACCAGTATGGGAGGATAAGTATGAATGCAGGGGAAAGTCAGTCTTGTTTCTCATTGCCCTGTTTTCTGGCTGAATTTCAGTGCTTTGAAACATATATACATTACCCCATATAGCTCTTATAAAAGAAGGTGCATTTCATAAAGTAACTTCAATTGTAACTACTATAATGAGTATTGTAAATTACAAAAGTATTTCAGTGATTCCAATAACATGGAATTGTTCATTTTAAGATTGCGCTAAGCAGTTCCTATTGGTGTTCTGTGCAGAGGCTAAAATTAATAACCAAACCCAGATTTCCAGTAGTATCAAGGAGAAGAGGAACCTCTGCCTCTTTTATTTAGTCTTGGTCAGAATATGGCATTCAGATCCAAATGGCTTTGAAGAAATTTACCCTTCACAGTGGGTTTAGCTGATGCTGCCATCCAGACCGGGAGGTCTGTCTTTGTGTCAAAACATGTGTTATATCCTGGGCTCCAAGACCAAACCTGAGCATTTGATTATCCTGTGGTGTGTATTTGACTTCTCTCAAAGCTGCCTTTTGTGCAGGCTGACCCCTGCTCTGAGCTGAGAGCTCTTCGCTGTGGCTGGCCCGGCTTCAGTGCCATGGCTCAGGGGGGTTCAGAGGCTCCTTGGAATTCTTCTGGTGCCCCCAGGATTACAGACAGATTTTGCCACACGTCTTTGGGAAAATGCGTTAGGATTGCCATGCTGAACAGCCGGGACGAGTGGAGGTTGCTCTGCTGGAATTCTCACTGCTACAGCAGAGCACCCCCAGTGCAAACAGAGCGACTTTTATCTAGGTTTGCAAAGCAGTGGCTGATGTCCACTGTGAGTCACCTGCAGTTGCCTGCAGACCAAAATAAGGACTAAACATATTTATTTTGCAGCAAAGAAATTGCTGTAATTTAACATTAATTTACCAGTGAAGTTTCCTACTTAAAAACATACATGAACCATGGGTCTGACTCTTCAAAACATTTCAGCATGTCATCAACTTTAACTGTAAACCTCACTTAAAAGCTGCTACTGCTGGAGAGTTTCCTTCTTTCACTGCCCTGTCATTTCTATACAGCTATTTCTAGCTATTCTATTTCCAGAACTGTGTGGGGTCTGCCTCTTCTCAAAATACAACACAACTTGAAAACAAGTAGAGAATAACCCAACCCGTCCAGAAGTCTTTAAGTGTAGAGCCAGCAGTTAAAGATGTAGAATTAGTTTGAAACTGGCAAAATAACGAAGGTATTTTTCTCCAAGTGTGAAGAGTCTGATACTATTGTCAAGGATGCCTTCTGCAATCAAAAGCTCTGTTTGGGGAACTAGAAGAAGAGAAATCATCTATAGCATTTATATTTGTGGGCTTTAAAGTTTAACAAGGTCACCAACAAAGCCACAAAGTGTGCTTTTTTTTCCAGTGGTCCTTATTTGCCATAATGAACTTGTTTCTTTGATTTCCAAAATGCACAGAAGTAAGAGATAAGTCTTTGGTATGTTCTAAGTGCAAATAAGCTCTTTTCTCATGAGCAATATCTTCTGGAGCAAGAACAATGGATCAGGAGAGTGAAGGTGTTTTTCCAGCCTTTTCCAAGGGAAGAGTTCTTTTTCTGGGAAGGAAGGGCTGTCATCTGTTAGAAAACTTTTCTGTTTTATTTGCACTGCACTGTATCCGTCCTCCTTGGCTGTCACCTCTTGATGGTCCTGCAGAGCTCACAAGCAGCAGCACCAGGCACACGGCACTGTTGATCTCTCATTTGCTCTGGCGTATGGGGTTGGGGAAGTGTTTTGTAGCATCTCCACAGTCATGAAACTTTTGTCCAAGGCACCTTTTTGTCACAAGCCATTTAGAAAAGTTGTAGAGGAAAGAGCAGAGCCTAGAATTGTACTGGAGCTCTTCAGGGTCATCTGGTAGTCAGCAAGTGCCAGGGAAAGTAAATGGCTCTGGGTTCTGCCACTAAAACTGTGAGATTAATGCTGGTGACATAGGTAGCTGCTTGCTTTCTATGTGATTCAGATTTATCACTCCATTGACTGATTCATGGCAACGTTTTTTAAAGCCTTATTTGATTCATGGTTAGAGGAAGGGTATTGTTATAGAAACAAATAGCAAAGTAGGGCAACACAGAGTGTGGAGCCTTCCCAGGTGATTTGCAAGCACTGATGGGAAGAAATTGTCTTCCACTTTCTTATGTACTTGTACATGTGATGAACTGAATGTGTTTGTGACTTAGAAGGTGGAGGCTAAGGAAATGAAAGGAACACTTGGGTTTAGCTCTTGCTCCTGTCCCAGCACCCTCACTACATGTGCAGTCCTGATGATGCTCTGCAGGGCTCAGTTCCAGCGCTGGGTGATTTCCCACATGTTCTTGGGGCAGGGAATATTGCTGTACTCTTCTGTATTGCCATCCCCTGTGCTGACTTGGGGTCTGATTCTAAAAGCACAATCAATAAGATTGGTTCTTGTGCCATGGATTCAGTGCAGTTGTAGGCACCGGTAAGCGTTTCAGAACAGAGCTATCAGAGCACCACTGCTGAAATAATTCTAAGGTTTGGGAACTATTGAACTGATGGTAAGTTCCAGTGGAAAGGACAGTGTGTCACATACACGTATTGAGTCATTTAAAGCATATTTTATTATTAGGTATTGCAGATCGTTTAATAAGTGCATAGTTTGTACATTCCTGATGTACCATTGGTAATTTCACCATACACCTAAACTTCAGCACCCATGAAAGGAGATAGTCAGAAGCCACTTAAAGCATCTTTCTTGAGAAGCAAAGTTTGGACTATTGTACTTCAGTCTGTCATGAGACACTCTTCCTAAAATGTCCAACATGACAAACTACAAGGGGAGCAGCTGGTTAAAATTATCAGTTTGAAAGCTGGCATTGATCTGCACGCAAATCACGTTTAAATGGGGTAATGTGCAAGACTATGAAATGACTGAATTTTAATGAATTGATCAGCAGCAGACTAATGAGCTGGTTGGAGCATCGGTTAGGAGACATTTTACCTGGCTATTTTTGGAATAGTCTGTTTATTTGGAAAATCCATCTTTGCATAATACAATCACAGGCATCATTCTCATAATACCAATTTGTTTTAAGAGGCCTTCTCTAGACCTTGATGTCATTCCTGCAATATCTGTCATTTCTTTGTCAGCAGTAAATGGCAATGAGCAAAGCCAGAAGTAAGAAATGAATCAGGAAAGTTGGCAAAGCAGAATCGTTTTTTTCTTATGTGGAAGTTGCATCTCAGATTTTGCAATGATAATGTTAGCAAATTGTGGTAATGTAAATGGTTTAACTTTTAAGTTCTCATTTTCCTTTAAAGTGCCATGAGAGCACTAATCAAACTAATGTTATGTACAGGTCAAGAGTGGCAGGCTGTTCTCGGGGCTTGCTGGGAGCTGACAGTAGGCAGTATTTATTAACAGTACCTGCAATAATTTGTCAACTGAATGGAGGATTTGGAGATCTTCACACCAGCAAAGGATAGGTCTTTGCAGAGATATTGCTTCAGATGATCACTGCCTTAGGTCCACTTAATTGTTTGATAGAATAATATTCCAAAGCAATTGATGACTGTTGACTAAGAATGGGAGAGTATTTTAAGAGGAGCAGCAGTATTTCACTGTAAGCCCAATGTTGTATCTTTCTTTACAGCTTGGTAAAGTCTAAATGGATGTAATGTGTTAAAACTTTTGAAGCTATTTGCCTCCTTGCTGGGCAGTGTTGTGCCAGAAGCCTACTTATTGTGTGTGACTTTATAATCTTTCACCTATCTGTACAGGTCTCTGCCTCCGGGTCTGCTGGGGCTCCTTATGTCATAACGTTTCCGTATTTATATACTCCAGAATGTACACAGTGCATTTGTTCCTTATTTTTTCTGTATTGTACACCTAGTGTATATTGTAGTTTTGTGTGTGTTTTGTCTGTGTATATTCTCTGTAGCTGTCCCATTTCAGGTCTTTCATACCTTCCTCAGCTGGTGGTAAGAAATGAATGTTGTTGATTCCTGTTGTGAAATGAAGTGTGAATCAATGGATTTCCAAAAGCCAAGATCCCTGGAAGTGTGTAAAATTGCACATGGTTAGGAGTACCAACAATTGTTGTTAATCTTAGATAAGTACTAATACAATAACAATTGATAATTGTTATTATTGAACCATTGATACAAGATTTGCAAGGTGAATGGTAATGCCTTAGCTCCCTGCTTGGTACTGAGCAAAGGCTTGAGGAAAAAAGTCAATCTTCACCTCTGGAAAGATCACCTTTTAGGTGTAGCTATAGTCCCAGTAGGATCTGCTTTGAACAAAAAGGAGAACTGTCAGAGAACTACAACTGAGCCAGGAGAAACCTCATAGATGAGCCTCCACCAGCTGTGACCATTGACGTACAGCCCCAACATGTCACTTGTCATGCAGTCCTTAGAGTACTAGCAAACACTGGTAAACATTGTGATCACAATCTTACTGAGAAGTAAACTCAAACGTTGAAGTAACCTGAGCTCACCACCAAAGGTGTGAAGTACCTCTGTGATGCCCTCAAGATCTCTGTGATGCCCAAATGCTGCTTCTGCATCATTTGTACTGCTGCAAAATTTCTTTCCTCCACATTGCTCTTTCAGCCAGATGGGAAATGAAAGACATCATTTTACTGGGGTTTTAGATAGAATTGCCTAAGCAAAGGGGATCAGCCCAGAATCACGGCTAGTGTATTGTTGCAGTATAAGCGAGTAGGTTTGATCTTTCCAGTAGTTACTTCTGACCTGTGCTTAGGGGTAACACGTGTGTTTGTGTTCACCCTTGCATCCCTGTGCAGCTGAATGACACAATTGTTTGGGTTTTTTCCCCAGAATTATAGATCAGCGGTTTGAGAAAGTTTCGTATTTTGTCTTTGGAGATTTCAACTTCAGACTGGACGCCAAAGCAGTGGTAGAGGTAAGACTTTCCTGGTGCTTCTCTTGTGGACTCTACCAGCTTTTACTTATCGAGTATTTTTCTCCTATGGAAAAGTGACTTAACAGACTAATCTTAATATTGACATTCGACTTGGCTAAGAATACCTTTAACAGGAATTTGTGACAGGTAACTACGGATCACTGTTGGGAACATGCCGGAGCAGTTAAGGGATCACAGCTGGCATGCTGTGTTCCTTCTTGGTGGGTGTGTGTAAAGGGAATTTCAGCTGTAGGTGCAGAGTCCATGTCACCTGTGCATGGCCCTGTGTGTGGAAAGGAGACCGTGTAGGGACCATCTAAGGAGAGACCTGGAGATTACACAGTGCATGCAGGAGCCTCTTCCTTCAGAGGCATTCGGATCTCTTGTTTGAGGTCTCTTTGGGCTCCAGCACAGGGGACTGCATTTCTGTTGTATGTTTGTGACTTCTGGCATATGTTTGTAGCTCACAGTGAATGTCACAGCCCTTTACTGCCAGCAGAGTAAGCACTGGTTTATATTTCTACTCTGTAGGGGGGAAAAGAGAGACATTTCCTAACTGTCTGTGATAGAACTCCTCACTCTAAAAATACCAGCAGACATTTGTGCAGACCTTTGTGACAGTAGCATTTGGTGTGGAAAGGTGACTGGAAGATTTGTATGAAGCCAGAAAGAATGAAGTAAGCCTTCTTTGTCATGGGTTGTGATTACCTTGACTGTACTGCTGAAGCTTAGCCACAGGTAACACGTGGTCAGAAATGATGTCCCGGTTGAAAACAAATTTAATCTCATGGTTTCCCCACTTGAATTCTAGAGATACTGCAATGTCTTTCTGGTGTCCTTGAAGGTAGGCATGTATCTTCTGAACCAAAGCTTTACTTTGTAAATCAAACAGTGGGAAGTAGGTGCCCTGGTGTAGAAGGCTGGTTAGCCCTCATATGGCTGCGTTGCAGTTCTCATTCTTTATAAGGCAGCTAGTCCTGCTGAACAACAGGAGTGTGACGTTACAGCACTGCCTCTGCAGCTAATAACTTCCTTCTTGGAATCCTTTATGCATTGTAGTAATTTAACCAACAAACTTAAGGCATAATTGAAATGAAATCCAAGTCACTGATTCTGAGTATGCAGCTTCATCTTGGATGTGTTAAGGACAAAATCCTGCTCTGCTGCACTGTGGTTGCCAGTATTATCAGCAGTGTTTATAGGTTGTTCTTGAAATACTGTGCCTGTTTTGGTTTTTATTCACCAGTGATACAATAGCGTTACTGAGAAGGCTTCTGTCTGAGCGTACCTCTCTCAGTCATGCTGCAGCAGAGTTATCTCCTGCACCCTATACTGGTGAAGGGTGCTGTAAGTTTCTTCTAACTTACCAACCGCCTTGCAGGCTGCAGGGCTGAATGCAGAGGATGCTTTATTACCAGTAGATTAAGATTCCTACATTTATATCTGTGACTTTGAAAGTGATCCACTTCTAACAAAATAGCATCACTAACCACAGGTGATGCACACAGAGTGAGCTGCACAACAGGTAGTAAGAGTTCAAGACTCTTAATCCTGACATGGCACTTTTTGCCTGTGAATGCTTTACCAACATCAGTTAATGTTGCGTTGAGCATGTGAGCAGTGATTTGAAAATGAATCAGATTCATTTACCCATTCTTCCTATATCAGATATGTGCATGTGTGAGTGTAAAAAGTGTTGAGATAATACATCTTTCCTATATTGAAAAGCAACAGGAAAGCAGGAAAGATGTTCCTGTTCATTAACCAGAACTGTAGCCGGCTGCTTTGTGACATTAATTAAACATAATTAAAGTTGATCTTGAAACTTCCACTTATTATTTACATGGTAAAAATCATCCTGAGCTTTTTTTGTAGTCTTCTGTGCTTGGTACAGTTTATAAAGTGGTATGTGAGAAGATCCAAGAGATGTAAGAAATGGTTGTCTCATGCAGTTTACTACACAGAAGCGATGGCACAGGCGGTGTTTCTTTGACAGCATCTTAACAATGGAACAGTCATGCATGATTCCATAATAAGGATGCAGCACTCTGTTTTCACAATGAAGTCTGGTCTTCTAGGAGACAGATCCTTTTCTAAAGTGTCATTTGGAAGGGCAGTTACAGGCCACCTCTAGTGGGAATTATTCTGGATGGGACCTAATGGTTTGATGGTGTGTGAGATCCAATCCCAGATCACAAACAGGTTTAAAAATGGTGCTTCTCAGCTCTGCTGTTTTTCCACAGCTGGCGGAGGGCTATCCAGCAGTGCAGTTAATGCTAGGAATTTTTAGGGTCAATCCGTTGACCTGTCATCTTTTTATATATTACTGAATTTATTTCTGCTTTTCTTGCTGACCTTTGAATTCCCTCTTGAGACAGCAATGTGCTGAATGCTTGGACACTAAAATGCTACCAGCAATACCTGTGTTGTGGAAATGTAGACTGTGCTTACACCAAACACAGAGAATAAAGTCTATTTCTAAAGGATTACTCAATTAAGCCATTGAAAGGGAGAATCTGAGAGCTGTTTCAAGTGTGGAGTTCACACACTGAAGTGCAGTGTGCTAAATCAGGTGCCAGAAATGTTGTGCTTATGAATTGAGAATTAATAGACAATAAATCATCAATATATAACTTATTAAACATTATATGTGAACCTTAATCTAAAGGCATATTGATTTCCTTGCTAGGAAAATCTGCTTTACTGTTGTTGGAGAATCCGGGAGGGATCAATAAAACAGGTAGAGGCTTCAGGCCATGTGTGCATTAACAAGGGCATTGTCCAGGGGATAAACTGGCAAGAAAGAAATAGGATGTCTGTAGCATAACAAGCATATCAAATACAGTTGGCTTATAGTAGATCTGAATTATAGTTTGGGCATAATTTGTAGCTCAGCATGATGATATTCAGAGAAATACCTACAGCTCATCCACTGAAAGCATTTTAAAGCTGTTCTCAGCCTGCAAAGGGCCTGTGATAAGGTTCCATTTCAGTCCTGGCCCCATGTGTGACTCAAAGTACAGGGAGCACAAGAGGAGCTGGATACACCAGTCTGGTTACACCAAATGACCCACTCTTCATTAGGGACTGTAGTGACAGGACAAGGGGGAACGGGTTCAAACTGAAACAGGGGAGGTTTAGATTGGATCTAAGGAAGAAATTCTTTGCTGTGAGGGTGCTGAGGCACTGGAATGGGTTGGCCAGGGAGGTTGTGAGTGCTCCATCCCTGGCAGTGTTCAAGGCCAGGTTGGATGAAGCCTTGGATGGCATGGTTTAGTGTGAGGTGTCCCTGCTTATGGCAGGGGGGTTGGAGCCGGATGAGCTTAAGGTCCTTTCCAACCCTAACGATTCTATGGTTCTGTTTGCCACACACTGAGGCATCGGGGGCTCTGCCAGGTCTCAGCCAGTGGTGCCTGTTGTGGCTTAGGCTGAAAGATCTTGTGTGATGCCTGATCCTCCTTCTCCCTGGGACAGGCTAAAGTCCCCAGCCACTAAAAATAGCTGTACAGAAATGAAGTGCTGGTGAGTGTTAATTATAATGGCTCAGCATTGCTGTAGTAATAATCACCAGGGCCCAATCCTGACACATGCTCCTGGTTCTGTGTAGCCGAGCTGTGAGGTCAGCCCCTCTCCCTAAGGAAGATAAATGCCACTACTTGGTTATTGCAAAACACCCAGAAAATTCATAGGCTCTCAGACTGGTTTGTGCTGGAAGGGACATTAAAGTTCATCCAGTTCCAAACCCTGCCACAGGCAGGGACACCTTCCACTAGAGCAGCTTGCTTTAAGCCCCATCCAGCCTGGCCTTGTATCTTCTGCTGGCAGCCTTGCTTTTGGGAGGCATCACCTTTTCAAAGGTTCATTGTGGACCTGTCAGGCCAGGAAATTACTGACCCTTCCGCACTCTTGCTTGTGGTGCTGGCATTGCGGTTATTCAGTGCTGAAAATCCTCAGTTCAGCAT
The DNA here is from genome assembly GCA_002631895.1 of Agapornis roseicollis. NCBI lineage: Eukaryota > Metazoa > Chordata > Aves > Psittaciformes > Psittacidae > Agapornis > Agapornis roseicollis. Next base: position 3,263 of record NDXB01000416.1, on the reverse strand, counting down.
CCTTTGTGTAGAAGCATATCCAAAAAACAAGCCTTGTAAGCATATTTAGTAAGGCAATAGAAGAAATTTACATTTCCCCAGGTCTCAATCATTTTAAGGTATGCTCTAAGACCCTACTTTTTTCTCTGACGGTCAGATAGGTTCAGTTAATCCACAAGCTGCAAAGCTGGACGAGTATTTTGTGCTGTTTCAATTCATGGATTTGCATACTGAACGTCTTTCAAATGCTGGCTGTTTGGGGTGATACAGAATGCTGATGGTGTGCCTACTGCTGCCAGGTATCTCCCAGCGCATCTTTTCCCGGCATGTTCTGGAAGTGTTTACAACACATACAAAATTACTGTAAACGTCTGTATTCGTTTGTATTCTAGTGTGCATCAGCTTCTCTGCAGTGACTCTAATACAGGTATTGCCACAGCATTTCACAGGAGTTTCTGATGTTCCTCTGTGTATGCGGTGGTTCTCCTATAATTTTCCCAGAAGTTCTGCTCTCCCTGTGCTGTAAAGACAATTCACATGGCTCACTGGAGGCTCTGCAGTTACCTGCAGTATGTTGCAGATTCATAGTGGTGTGTGTGACAAAGCTAGATTTCCTGTTCCTGGAAAATTACCTTCTCAAAGTGAAGTGAAGGGAGAGTTGAGGAGGTGACTTGGAGGAGAGCTGTGGCACACTGAGGTGCGCTGCAGGCTGAATAGTCCAGGAACTGAAACATTGTCAAGAGTTATTTGGTTCTTCACAAGAGGCAGGAGGGTGAATGCCTGCAGGGTCTGAAATGAAACAAGACTAGTTGGCTGTCGACCTAATAAAACTAGGATAGTGAAATCTCTGAAGCACATTAAGGGGGAGAAGGGAACTGAAGTTTGTGGAGGGATACATGAAGGGTTTATTACAAAGACCTGAGGAGGACAAGTTCTTTTTGTTTGGGATGAGAAGCTATTGCAGGTGAATGCATGGAAGAAGTAACTCAGTTTTCTTCTGCCAGTCCCCAAGAACAGCAGCTCGGTACCTGCTGTGGCTGCTGTTGACCACGCAAGCTTCACGCTGTGATGGGTCCAAGGCCATTCTCGTCTCCACTTTTACCATCGTTTGTATTTGTTTTTTTTACATTGAAACATCTTATTTGCATCTTGTATTTTCTGTAAACTCTACAAGCACTTGCCAGTGTACATGTGGCAGCATAAATCTCGCCTTGCCTCCTCCTTCACGTGGATCCATGGAAGTGCAAGTGGGAGGGTCATGACCCTCGTCAGTAAATTTGCAGGGCTGCGTGCACGCTGGTGTCCCACGCGGGCTGTCATTTGATGTCTTTAACATGCAGAGATGCCCTTTCCCCTCCGTTTGTTAGAGCAGATGTTGTAAAAGAGTGTTTCCAGTTTCATCCGTTTGCCCAAGCACTGTGCTGGAACTCGGAGGATGATGCTGTGCCTCAGTGGGGAGCTGCCTGCTCTTACTGTTCCTCTGCACCAGCCGCAAGCATCCCAGCTTCAGCTGTGGTCATTGGTACAACAATTTCTCCTTCTGTTCCTTCTATCTCAGTGAGTTTACCAGTCTTGCTCTGTTTAAATCACCATTCAAGTATTAGGTGGGCCTAAAGCAAGGAAGAGTATTTTTGCTGTCAGCTGGCCACAGTAACAGTCTATATTAATCTTTGAGGACTAGCATATTTTCATAATTTAGAAGAAATCAGTTATCCACTAAAACTTACCTGTAAGTCTTCCTATTTATCCATTTTAGGAAAGTACAGTCAGGCTTAATAAACAGGGCTTATTTTAACTGGTTTGGAATAAAAACTTGTGTCTGTCTGATACTGCTGATTCCAGTCTCTTAAAGTTCCTTGTACTTCCAAGAAGAGAAGGATAGTTGTGTGCATCTCGGTTCCAGGGGTTGCAGCTCAGGAATATAAAGTTCAGTATGCAAACCAGAGGTCTTCAGGAGAAGGTGATATTAATCACCAAATCCATTTGCTCAAGGTAAACCATAAGCTTCACTTGTATCCAGAAAAAGTTTTTCCTCACTAAAGGTCACCCTGTTAGGGTTGACAGTAACTTGCTAAGCTGCAGAGGGATAGATTGAAGATTTATAGAAGTTGCAATAGAAATGCTGTTTCAGGTTTCCAGTCATTTTAGCCTATGAAAAGCCTTCAAGCTTTATGAATATGAAGCAAAATCCTCATCCTAAAGGTAAGAATTTGTGCTTGTCCTCTACCCTGTCTGATCAATGGGTAACATTCAAGCAAGGTATTGCCTTTTTAGACCTCTGCCAAGCAGCCATTTCATAAGCCATAACTGGAATTGCTGATTAAATGTTTTTTAAAAGGTAGTAACTTCTCATGAAGAGGTTGCATATGTAGCTACACCATTCGCTTGCATTGTGCCTCCCTGCCACCTCTGACCATTTGACTGTGTGTTACCTAGTGAAAGGAACTTCATTCTAGCATGACTTGTTAGCTCCTGCCGTATTGATGCTACAGTGAATCACACCATTTTCGTTTGGTCATGCAGTCATGGCACAATATGGTCTTTATTTTGAAAAGACAGTGGCATCATATCTTTTTATTAAGTGGGCTTCTGCCAGCAAAAGATGAGGGTTGAGCATGTTTCATTAGAGAGTCCCGTGTTTCCTGCAGTAACCAGGATCTTTCCAAACTCCAGACAGCAAACAACCCATCCTTGATTGTCATCAAAACCATGAACAGCTACATAGGCAATTAGCCTTGATTTGGAAACCTGATTCGTAATGAGGTGGTTGGGCTGTGGATGGATGTGGGGAAGTGATTCCCTTCTCATCTTAATAGGTGTGCTTCCCTCAAGAGAAACGGGTTATCTGGCAGGATGAGGCTCTTGATGTCTTCTTGCAGTATTGGTATCAGCACTAGCCATCTTGTTATCCATTACTTGCAGAAGATGGTTTGAATACATCAGAAGTGCATGGCAGAATTGGATATTGCTTTGCTAAAACTTCTGACTTTACTTTTGACAAGTGAGCATTCAGGAGAAATCAGTAATGTTTAATTGTATTAAATATTAATTTAATTAAATACTGACATAGCATTAAAAATAAGTATATATAATCATGGGCATATGCAATTCTGCCTCCCTAACCAAAACCAAACCAGACATTGTTCTTTTTCTGGGCAGTGATGTGCAGATGTCTGTACATACACATTTGAGATCTGAGCTCTGGGGTAAGCTCTTGTGGATTCCATGTCCTTTTGATGTTGAGGACACCAGAACTGCACCCAATGCTCCAGGTGAGGTCTCCC
>NDXB01000415.1:0-20476 GCA_002631895.1 Agapornis roseicollis | reverse complement strand
GGGCAGGAAGGAGGGGTTGAGTGGGTGAACGTGCTGCCTGGCTGGGTTCAAACTACAACAATCATGCACCTCAGCAATTTTCCATTGTTAATGTTACAAAGCCATCAAACTTGGTATTACCTAAAACTAATTCTAAAGTTTTATATATTCCATTTTGTGATTTTGTGCCCCCCTTGTTTCAATAGAATCATAGAATGGCTTGTATTGGAAGGGATCTTAAAGCTCATACACTTCCAACCCCTTGCCACAGGCAGGGACACCTTTCACTAGACCAGGTTGCTTCAGGCCCTGTCCAGCCTGGCCTTTAACACTACCAGGGATGAGGCAGCCACAGCTTCTCTAGGCAATCTGTGCCAATGCCTCACCACTTTTCTGTCATCTTAAAGATACTGTTTCCTCTGTTGGATTAAGCTTCTTTTTCTTTCTCAATGACAAACTCCACATTCCAGATTTTCTTTTTTGTTTTAAGGTGGTGTTGTCAGCAGTGATTGTCTGCTTTTCTTTCCTGACTCAACACCAGACTGTGCCACTCAGCCAGATAATGCCCTCAGTGGCAATGTGCCAGTACTACCTGTCATTGTTGTTCAAGACATATTCAAAGAATCAGAATTTTCCGGCATCCTGGAAACACTTCCTCTCCCACTTCTCATGCTGTGGCTTTTTTCTTCTTTACACTTTTAGAAAAGTCCTCATCTTTTTTCTTCTTGAAATCATTTTTATGTATTGCCTTGAAGATATAGCATGTTCTGAAACATTCTTAATAATATACACTGTATATTTCAAAATATTATATGCATTATATACCAGGGATGGTGACTCTATGGTGGAGTCACCATCCCTACAAGCGTTCAGAAACCACATAGATGAGGCCCTTAGTGACATGGGTTAGTGGTGGCCTTGGCAATACTGGGGTAAAAGTTGGACTTGAAGATCTTAAAAGTCCTTTCCAACCTGGTTGATTCTATGATCCTATACACCCCATAAGACTGTGTTTATTTTAAATCATATGCATTTGAAGGGGGGAGTTCTTCCACCTTCTGTCAAAATAATTTTGACAGGAACTAAAATGGTATAGTCAGAGCTATTTCTGCTCCAATTGATCTTTACATTAGAAGGTATTTCACAGAGAGCTACAGAAGTGAAAATTCATCTCTGTGGGAATTGTCAGTTACCATCAGCACTGCACCTTGCTAAGAAACCATTACTAGTGTATATAAAATTAAACTGAAAGAATCTTTTTCCTGACCTTCAAGCAGGTTAGTCTTACTTTCTTCCAGTAAAACCACAGTTAATTTCCTCTTACAGAAATACATTAAAACAATTAATTTATTAGGACTCAGGAAAAAATCTCAGCAATGCTGAGAGTTGTTAGGTGGCAGAACACTGAAATTTCTCACAACTTTATACTCATCCTATCACTGCACTGGCCAACACACAAGAAAATTTATTCTTAGAGACAGCATTGAATAAAAAAATAATAGCAGAGGAGCTGAATCAGTCTATTGACCTTGTTCGAATGTTCTGTAATGAATTACTTGTTGCTGCACTGCTGAGGCCAGCAGTGTGTGGTCATTTGAAATGTGGGGTCTCTGAAGATTAGAGAAGTTTGGTGAGTTTGCAGGAGTACTAAACTCCACGCTGTGTGATGCAGCGCATCTTTTTTGTCACTGACTTCACTTTAATTTCTGCAGTAATAGTCCCTCCTAAAATGAAGCACCTCCTTTTACTGCTTTAATACCCAGTTGTGTTGGCTAAAGAGAATGGAGTGTTTGTGCTCCTTGGTGTTTCTTTTTTAACCCTTCTGAAGGAGTTTATGATGATGAATAAGCTTGAAATCCTGGTAAATAAAGCAGTCTGATATAAAGATGCAGTTATTCTTCAGATTTGTCTAGAAAATCACAGAAGCATTTTATTTGGACTAATGAATACTTATGATGCACAAACTTGATTTTTTAGAATACTTCCTGATCATTTGTTCAGTACAGTATCTACCAGAGCTTTGAAAGTGGCCAGGTAAAGGCCTTGAAAACAACATGCAAGAAATGCTGTTAGTGATGTGCCAATATCTCCCAGAGATATCGGCTGTCTTCCTTGCTCTTAAAAATGAAAGATTAGATCCAATATTGAAACATGAGGGTTTAGGTGTCTTGTTAAACTCTCTGGTACTTGCCACAGGCTCCTATTATAACTCTGTAAATAGTTATTTCTATAAATGCCAAGTTTCTCTTTGTATTGTAATTCTTAGTGTGAGGAGGTAAACTCATGTGACAACCGGTGTAAATCATCAGGGTCAGTGGGTAGTAAGCAGTTGTATTACGCATCACTTGTGTTTTCTGAGCTTTCATTTCTTCTCATGTTGTTTCCTACTATTTTCATTATTGATACTGATGGTATTGTTTCTATTATCACTATATTGTACTTTATTTTAATTATTAAACTGTTCTTATCCCAGCCATTGGATTTTACATTCTTCCAGCTCTCCTCCCCATCCTGCCTGTGGGGTGAGCAAGTGCCTACCTGGTGCTGAGTTACCAGCTGGGCTTAAACCATGACAGAGATCATCAGTCAGATTAGATGGTGCTGCATATGGAGTGATGCACTTCACTCCTATGAGAGAAGTAGCAATTTTTTTTATTGATATAAACAGTGATTTAACAAAGTTTGATGATAAATGCAGCAGTAGTTTAACAAGATTCAGTGGCAAGGTACACTGGAGTATTTACTGCATAGAGGACAGGGTTAGACAGTATTGTCAGGAAGATACTCCTGTTGAGTTCAGGAAGGACCCTTTTGCTTTCTAAACTCCTTCTCATAGAGGAGTCTAGGTATGGCTGGATCTAGACAGTCCCAGTCTTGGTTAACAGGTTTATGTCTAAAGGGTTGTAAGGGCACAATCAATCTTTTATATCACTTATTTTCAAAGTTTAGCATTTCAAAGTTTGGCATTATTAATCACTTATTGTGAATTGGTTGCAGCAAGGAATCTCTCAACCCCAAGAAGTAACCTTGAGAGGCATCCCTACTCAAGGTTAGATCCTGGTGTGCAGTCTGCTGCCATGTAGGAGAGTTCAACAGGCCCTGAGCTCCCCACTGTTTATGAAGTAAGATAACTGACTCATAGTCGTACTTGTCTGCTGACTACTGAAGTTAGGTTTACTTTCAAACTTGGCTTAAGTGGGACCTTGACCAGGCCTATGGCTGGGGGTGATGGTGCACATTGATCATTAGCATTTGACTGTTGTATTGTTATGTGTCTCCCCCAGATCCATGTCAAGTCTGATGCAGTCATGACAATCAGACACCATTACCACCACCACTGGTGGTTATCACTTGAGCAGAGTTACAGGCAATAAAAGTCAGGTTAAGGAGGGAGAACACACTGTCATAGTGAATACAGTACTTCTGGCCTAAAATTTAGAATAACATGAAAAATTGGAAATTGAAAAATACTGGAAACTTGAAGTAGTTGATATATAATGTGTTTGCTATGTTTCAGTCACATATGCTGTCTATAATCAACAAAGAGATAGAAATGTGTATGCAGGAGAGCAGCAGTTATGAGATGGAGTCAAACATGAGTAGAGAGAAAACAGCAAAAGACCAGGTTTCCCAAATTAGAGATAGTGGAGCTGACGACTTGATCTTGATTGGGTTTGCAGCAGTGCCCCAGCAAAGGTTGTCAGAGCAGTTGAAGCAGGGCTCTACAATATCCTGACGGTGCAGCCATCCTCCTTGGCACCACACAGCACCTAAGTCCCCTATGCACATATTTCTGGTTCTTCCCAGTATCAGTATCCTTTGGTTTTCATACAGGAGAAGAAAGTACTTTTGTAATAAGCAGGATATAGACAAGATTGGAGCATGGGTCTCATGGGTAAACTTTTAGCTCAGAGGATGAGGTAAGAAATCAAAGTGTTGAGATTGACTGTGTTGTATTTACCAACTGGTTGCTGCACATTTGGACTTCTGATGTGCATGGGAAATTAGTCACATATGTGTTTAACTCAAGCTTTGAGTCAGAAAACTCCTGATTAAGGTCTTCTTGCTGGTTGCTTCTACTCAAGAAATTTGACTGAGTATGTCTTAGGAAGTCACAGTTTTCTCTTGTGGGTTGCTACTGCCAGAAATAGAAGTTAGTAATTGTAAAAAGGCTCCTAAGAATAGTCAATTCATACCCTTTTAGGGTTGGCACTGAGAATTACTGGCATAATGTAACCTTAAAACTGTACAGAGTTTAGCACATTTGTCTGTTTGACTACTTGTGCTGCAGCTATTGCTTTGTAAGTAGATTCATGGCATGACATTTGCTGCTCTCATCATAACAACCATTGTTGTAAGAAAGCAATATTCAGAACTGCACTGATTCAGTGCCTGGCTTCTGGGAAAAACCTAACTTCCACTAATTCTACAGGCTGAAAATATACTGGTAACTCCCATTCTTTTTACTAGTATTTCTTCAGTCTGTCTCCTTGAGGCAGTAAGAAGAGTAAGAAACAAGGCAGACAAACTGGTATCTCTTATGGAGATGCAATTACTTCCTAAAATTAGTTTTAAGGTTTTTCTCATCTTTCACACATTCTGTGTTGAAAGCCGTAGGCGTGAGGATACCAGAGCTCTGTTCCACTGAGTTACTTTTTCTTTTTAATTGTTGTTATGTAAAGCTGATCTGATTTCCAGCATTCCCCTCCACTCACCATAAAGAATTAACACAAATAAACAGTTCTGATTTCAGCGTTTCTTTAATTTAGAACAATTGCTTGCCTTAATCTAGCAGCAGTGAGTCCTTCATTTGAGTTATTGTTGCTTTTGATCATCATCATTACAATTTCGGAATCTCATTTTCCCACTTTTAAATATGCTTCTTGTCATGGATATTTTAAAAATATCTTTTTTAACTGAAAGTTTTTCTCAGCTCCCTCAAAGGACAGGGGAAAATTTAATATAAATAAAAGTTAAAGCCCTAGAGATTGATGTGAAATAGTTGTCTGGGTCTGTATCACTGCTATTACTTCAAGGTGTCAACTTGAAATATATGTTGCCTTGGAAGTGAGAACCAGGAAAAAGGTTTTCCCTTACTAATGACATAAACTTTCTATCTCCTACCTTACCTTGCTCAGTTGCATATGTCATTCATAAAACTTCAGGTGTTTTCTGTGTGAAGAAGCTGGTCTGAAGATTCATAATCCTAGTTGTGAGACCAGAGTTAATAAATGTTTTCCTAGCCATGTTTAAACAGAAAATACAAAGGATTCATTGATTAGTCATGAAGAACAAATAGATAATTGTCACTAAATTATTTTATGCAATTATTGATTTTTAGAAAGTATAAATGGAGAAAACATGAGTATATCTGTAACTAGACCTTGCAATAAAGTCCTATGTTTCTCTTTTTCTTGTAAAGTTAACTGAAAGCAGAGCATCTGCTCCAAATAGAATGAGATTTAAAATGTTATTAGATATTACTTTTTTAGAGTTAATCTATATTTCCATTCCCAAGTGTTTTCAGATATTTTAACACTTGAAAATTCACATTGTTCCATTTGTTTGGATTCAAAGGTCTTTATTTTGATTTCACATACACTGCAGTAAACTTGTCAAAATATGACCCTGAAACCGAAGCTCAACAGATTTGGAAAATACAGAAATTTTTGCTCTGAATTCTGTCCTCAGAGAATTTGTTTGAAAATACAGCAATGAACTGTGAAGGTAAAAGAGACAGATGTTACAAGTTCCAGACATGATTTTCTTCTCAAATATTGGGAGATCTTACATGGGTGGCTGAACAGTTCGTAATGTTTTGCATCTGATGTCAATCTCATGCTTTTTGCCGTTGTGGATTTGTTTTTAAAGATTTTCCATTTATTTCCTCATTTTGAATCAAAGAAACAAAGGGAAAAAAATTCAGGAAAGTCAACAGCTCATTTAAGATCAGGAATCAGGTACTGATTTCTGATGTAGGAGTTTCAGGTTCAAGACCCTGCTTTACGTGTTCCCAGATCCCAGGTAAAAATGTTTAAATTAATTGGGAGGTTGAATATTTGTCTGTCTGGTTTTGACCAGGAATGGAACATACAAGTAACAATAATTATATAGTAATTATTAGCCTAGATTCTTTACTGAAATGGCTCTGAATTTGATAACATAAGACCTTATCTGTGGCCATTTTATTTCTTTCACCTGTTAGGAGAAAAAGTGAGAGATACCTCTTTGCTATTTCATCCTGTATATTAAAATCAAGTGGAAAAAACACATTAAGTTCTCTACCCCTATCTAATGGTAACATTGGATTGGTATACTAAAAGTATAATTTGAATGGAAGAATTTATTTCTTTATGCTATCTTACTAATCCACAGCAAATCTTTAGGGAAACCCACAATTTCATTATTATTCTTTAATACTATGCAAACTAATTTTGGTTCATTTTGAGTTAAGATTTTATTGGATTATGTTTTTGTGGTTTTGTAAACTCCAGCTGTATTAAAACCTTGCTTTCTCACTGTCCACTGATTTTAAAATGCCATTAAATGCAGTCAGGATTATATTTTACAATCTATTCTGTAGTGAGTATGCATACTGTTTGTAGCTTTGCTATTCACTGAAGTTGTGGAGCTTTTTTCTTCTCTTTGCTTCATTATTTTTTATGGAATAAAGAGTGGACTTACACATCTGTAATTGCTGTTAATGTATGTAGTGGTTTAAACCTAGCCACGCATCTCGTTCACTCACTCAACCCTNTGCTATTCACTGAAGTTGTGGAGCTTTTTTCTTCTCTTTGCTTCATTATTTTTTATGGAATAAAGAGTGGACTTACACATCTGTAATTGCTGTTAATGTATGTAGTGGTTTAAACCTAGCCACGCATCTCGTTCACTCACTCAACCCTGCTTTCTTGCCCTCCCCTGCTTCCAGAGGGATGGGGAGGAGAATCAAAAGAATGCAACTCCCACAGGTTGAGATAAGAACAGTTCAGTAACTAAGGTATAACACAAACCACTACTGCTACCACCAATAATAATAATGATAAAGGAAATAACAAGGGAAAAGAATACAGCATCTCACCAATCACTGACAGATAACTCACAACACCCCAACTCAACTGAGCGCCGACCCAAAAAAAACCTCCCCCAACCCCCAGAGAGAACTCTCCCTTCCAGCTAACTGCCCTCAGTTCTACATCCTGGGCATGACATGCTATTGTATGGAATACCTCTTTGGTCAGTTTGGGTCAGGTGTCTTGTCCCTGCTTCCTCCTGGCCTCCCCTCCTCCCTGGCAGAGCATGAGGCTCACAAAGTCCTTGGTCAGAGTAAAAGATTCGAGCAGTAACTAAAAACATTCTTGTTATCAGGTTTGTTCCCAGGTTGAGTCAAAACACAGCTGCACCAGCTACGAAGAATGAGAAAAATTGACTGCTATNATCTCAGAGCATGAGGCTCACAAAGTCCTTGGTCAGAGTAAAAGATTCGAGCAGTAACTAAAAACATTCTTGTTATCAGGTTTGTTCCCAGGTTGAGTCAAAACACAGCTGCACCAGCTACGAAGAATGAGAAAAATTGACTGCTATTGCTGAACCCAGGACAATGTACTTTTATGCTGTTATGTTCTAATGTTAATCTATTCTCATTGTTTCATTCTAATGTTAATATATTCTTATTCTCTTATGATCCCATGATCTTAAAGGTCTTTTCCAAAGTAAACAATTCTATGAAATGCCCTCTCTACACCTAGAGCAGCTATTTCCCCTGTACTAGAGCACCTGAGAAAATGTAGTTTTATATAAATATAAAAATCTGTATGTTTTTTATGTATATGTATATGTATATTCCTGAAGCCATTTTAGCAGCTTGTAATGAAGCTGGAGGAATGGATTATTATGTTTATTCATGACTCAGATAACCTAAAGCCAGAATGCCCATTATGCCGTAGTGTTGGGGCAGGAAAGAAGGGTGGGAGAACTTCTAAATTAATCTGAATTGCAAAAAGACTATTTGGTGTGCAAGAAGAATGGACAGAAATTAAGAATAAACAACAAGTTGTCTTCTGCAAAGATTAGCTGCATTCTGTAATAATAACATTACCCTAGAATAGCAATTGAGATTATTATCGAATTCTCTTTATGACAAGTAGGTCTCCCAGGGGTTATATGCTGAAATCACTTCCCTAATGTTTGACTGAATTCATCTCACATCTTCTGTCTCAATCCCATCTGATCTCCAGCATCACACAGCCCGACATTCACCCTCAGAACTCTTTGCAATTTTTAACTTGCTTTCTGTTTCAGTGCTGAGGTTTTTAAAATTCTTACCTTCCATTGTACTGCTTTTGGATAGGGTAGTGTTAATTTTCTCCATAGTAGCTTGTATGGATTTGTGTTGGAAACAGTATTGATAATGTAGAGATTCTTTTGTTATTACTGAGCAGTGCTTATACACTGCCAAGGCCTTTTCTGCACCTCAGCCCACCCCACTAGTGAGTGGGCTGGTGGTACACAAGGATATGGGAGTGGACACAGCCAGAACAGCTGTGTGCTTAGCTGTCTGTTGTGGCTGAGCCACCATATCCATTCCATTCTATTCTACACATAATTACCTTCCTTTGTTTCTTTCACTTTCAGCTCTTAAGCTTTCTCTCCTGATTCTTTTCCTACTTGGGATAAGTCTTACTTGTGGTAAGTCTCTTACTTGTGGTAAGTCTCCTTTCTTAGAAGGATCATAGAATGGTTTGGGTTGGAAAGGACCTTAAATCTCATCCACTTCAAACCCCCTAACACAGGCAGGGACACCTTCCATTAGAGCAGGTTGCTTCAAGCCTCTGCCATGGGCATCTATATGTCAAGCGTTCTTTATATACTCCTTTGCAGATGCTTCCAGGATGGGTTGTTCTCCAGCTGTTGTGACAAAAAATCAGTTTGAAATGAAATTATTGCTGCTTAAACTATAAATTTAAAGAAAAAAACTACAAAAATGACACAAATGACATTAAAATACAATGCTGAATTGTTTTATTTGTTTTGCTGTTGGTCTGAATTAGTCAGGATTCTGCTTACATGCTGTTACAGGGTTTCATGCAGTGCTTTGCAATGAATGTGCTGATGAAACTGTGGTTTTGTGAAACTACAGTTAAGTAGTTCTTTCTGAACATATAGGTCAACAAATGTGGACTCAACTTTGATTAGCAAGTTGATAATATCTTGATAATAAGTCCAGTAAGTATTTATTTCATGTTGATGACAGTTAACTGTAGATAATTCACAAACACTTTCAAGCTTGTAGCTAGCACATGTTAAATTTTGATTAGTTTCTATTATCTCCATAGTTTTATTTCTGTTTTGAAAGGTTATACAACTGATCAATGCAATTGAAATGTTTGAACTGTGTATTGGAGGTGTGTCCCAGAGTTCAAAGATTCCAGGTTGAGAGAAACACAACACAGTAAAGAATCATAACTAGTTTATTAATACAGGGAAAATATGGAGGTAAGAAAAGATACAGTAGAGGATACCACTGATGTCTGGTTATCTTACCAACCCCAAGGACCATGTAATGACGACCAGGAAACCAGCTTTTAGAAACATCATCACAGTGTGAGGTGGCAGGCTCAACCTTAGCGGGTGTTCCTGTGCAAGCAACTTTGACCTAGGTGGTATGACGTTCTGCTTCCCCACATTGCATGAGACTAGGGCTTTTATACTAACAAAAATGCACACTCATTCTGATGCAGGGGGGCAACCTAAGTCGGAAGAAATGACCAGCAATATCTAGAGAGGTCTCCAAGGGTCAGAACTTTTCCAGGGATGAACCAAAGCTGGACTTTCCAGGGAGCAGCCCAAGCACAACTTTCTGGGGAGGAGCTCAAGGGGGACCTTCTGGAGAGGAGTCAAAGCAGACAAACAGAACTTTTCCATCTTTGTGTGTTTCACCACGGACCATTATCTAGTGTCACTGACACAAGGTGATAGGTGTCATTTAAATTCTTGGTATTGTCCACGTGATTTTCAGTTTACTTTGTATATACTCTAATATTGGCTTTCAGATTCATTCATGATGGCTAGTTTATTTACTGATAATAACGAAATATATCATCCTCCAAAATGGTATAATTTGGCCAGTAACTCTAGAATACAAATATTTCAATTAAAAAAAATAAATTAATATTTAAATAAAGATAAATAAACATCTAAAAAGGAATGTGACAGTTTGCGAAAAGCTTTTATACACAAGTGTAACCTCTTCCTGCTTTGGCTGATATTAAGCCAAACTCCTATGTTAGTACAACACTGTACCTTTCCTCTGGCTCTTTTATCATAAGTGATATAGGAAGCTGTCATGCCTATTCATAAGACCATTTGTATTCTAAACAGAATGTTAATATTTCAATGCAGTTTAAAAGCAGAGCTTAAAAGTGAAATTTCAATCATATTTAAGGATAAATTTTAATTTAAATGTGTGAGTTCTGTTCTGAATATCATCGTCATATGTGCAGGCAGGGATATAATTATGTCAAATTGTTGTAAATGTAAAATAAAACTGTAATTACTATTTGATCATTGATTTCATCAGTCTTACAGACTTTTAGATGCTATTATGAAAACCATCTGTCTCAGCAACTGGCAGAAAATGTTGAAAATAATCTGTAGGTTTTGCTTTTGGGTTTAACAAAAGTCTCATAGTAACCTCATAGTAATCACATCCCCCTATGAGATCTGAAGAGCAACTCAATGTGTGGCTTGCTGCCTCAGATGTGTATCCTGTTTTCATTGTAACTGATAGTACATTGTTATGTTATACAGTCCCTACAGTCATTTTTCTTAGTTTATAAATACTCCATCACATTTACTTGAGTGACATTGACTTGCCAGGACAGCTTTTAAGCTCTCTGCAGATTTAATGCTGCTTGTAAGTTCATGCAACTATTTTGACATTAGGGGGGTCATCAGTGTTTGAAGACCTGCTGTAAAAGAAGCACTTTGTAACATTCACAAAATTCTAAGTGATTAACAACATCTGGATTACATGTTTATTAAACAAAACAAAGAGAAATTAGGTGACATCTTCCAGTTCAATTACAGGCTCAGAAAGTTGGGGCTGTTCAGCCTGGAGAAGAGAAGCTGCATGGAAACTTCAGAGCAGCTTCCAGTATCTGAAGGGGGCCTACAAGGATGCCGGAGAGGGACTCTTCATCAGGGACTCCAGCAACAGGATAAGGGGGAATGGGTTTAAACTGAAAGAGGGGAAGTTCAGGTTAGATATAAGGAAGAAGTTCTTTACTGTGAGGGTGGTGAGGCACTGGCACAGGTTGCCCAAAGAAGTTGTAAATGCTCCCTCCCTGGCAGCGTTCAAGGCCAAGCTGGACATAACCTTGGGCGACCTGGTCTAGTGGAAGGTGTCCAGAGGATTGGAACTAGATTTGAACTAGCTGGTTTCAAATAATTTGATTGGAAGCTTACAGTTCCAGTGAGTGACCAGGATTCACAAACAACTCACCTATTTTTCTGTGGTTTAGACTGACAAACATGAAGCATTTGGCTAAAATGGAGAAAACATTAGCTAATGCCTCCATTATTTGCAGTATCCCTTCACCAGCCACTGTACCAACTTGTGATAGCTCTTACTGTGAGGCAGCAGCACTGTTCTGGTCTCTGAAAAAATTCTTCAGTCTTTCATCATGTTGATAAACTCTGAAAATAGGTTGATTGAACTAAAAATAATGTCTAGCCTGGGCAGTACTTAGCATTGTTCAACACGTTTATTTTAGAAAAGAAGAAAGAGGTGGAGGTTGTACTAGGACAGAATAATTTATCCTGTATTGTCTGGATATCAGATATTCCTAGGCCTTTGTAATTTAATTGTGAGATATAGTGCAACTGTTAAGCCCCAAGGCAGCACTACCTAACATTGTGACTGTTCCTGCAGCCACAGCACTTTGGGGAATAATTTGAGTCATTTCTCACAAGCTCTATAACACACCTGGAAGCTTAAATTGCTACTCAATGGGCCTGCTATGAGCAGCCTTCACTGACTGTTCTTTAGGCTGCAGCTATCAGCTATTATATAAGGAGATAAGCTTGTGAACTGTATTGAACCAGTGCCTAAGGAGTTAGTTTGAAGCTGTCACCCCTTCTGGAGGAGATGTAAACCTAATGGTGAACTTTCCTTTAGTTATTACATTATTGCTTGGCTTTTAAGGAGCAGAAATATTGACCAAAACCTGAGCTGTTACAGTTAATTCTGTGTACCTGTATAACTTTTGAATTTTCTGTTTGAATAAAGCCAATGCTAACTTGAATGTGGGGTTTTGGGGGGTTTCGTTTTGTTTTGTTTTGTTTTTTGGTTGGTTGGTTTTTTTTTTACTGCTGTTGTGCTGGCTTTTAGACAGTTGCCATGTTCTGAATTCCCAGAGGGATTTTGATTGAGTGTCCATGCCACTCTGCTGTGTTGGTATTCCAATATTTTTAAGGTGAAGAATGAATACTAAATGAAAGAGCAATGTTAGACCAGATCCAAGTATGCCAATCCATTTATTTTCAAGATGAAAATTAAATCTGAAGTCATGTCCTTACTTGGTCTTGCTGTTTCCCTGGAACTACTGAAATTAGGCACAATTCAGTGGTGTTGTGGTATTTTTTTTCAGCAGAGAAAACTCTGATGTTACATTTTTCTCCTATTTTGCCTATTATAAGCATTATTTTAGCCCTATCTACACTATTACCTACTTTAAAGGGACTAGCACTGAACACACTAAAATCAGAATATGTTTCAAATTTTGTGGTTGACTAATTGGTTGGCCTTGCCGTTGCTTTTTGTACCATACAAACAACTTCATTTCTTTTTCATGGTAGGGCTATGGGTTGTGTGTGGTAGAAAAGTAATCTGGTAGCCTCACTTAAAAAAAAAGTAAAAATCCATTAAAAGTAAATAGAAGTTGTAACTACATACAATCAGAGAATGGTTTGTGTTGGAAGGGACCTTAAAGATTATTCATTTCCAGCCCCCTGCCATGGGCAGGAGTCCATTCCACTAGACCAGGTTTCTCCAAGCCCTGTCCAACCTGGCCTTGAGCACTGCCAGGGATGGGGCAGCCACAACTTCTCTAGACAACCTCTGCCAGTGCCTCACCATCCTCACAGGAAAGACCTGCCTGAGAGCTCATCTCAGTCTCTCCTTTGGCAGGTTAAAACCATTCCCCCTTGTTCTGTCCCTACAGGCCCCTGTCCAAAGCCCCTTTCCAGGTTCCTTGTAGCCCCTTTAGACAACAGGAGCTGCTCTAAGGTCTCCCCCAAGCCTTCTCCAGGCTGAACAAGTCCGGCTCTTTCAGCCTGTCTTCAAAGCAGAGGTGCTCCACTCTTGAAAACTTTGAAAGTACTAAAAGCTTCTAAGTAATTTTTTTATTTTTTTCCAGTATTTAGCATCCTCATGTGTTGGATAGCTGAGGACTGCTTCAGAAGGAATCACAAAAACTAATGGAAAAACCCAAGCCTATTGTCAACAGGTTTAAATTTCTAATTCAGGAATCTGCAGGGATACAGTCACGTATCAAAAATGTTTGAAATTCCATGTTGACACCAAGGAACATTCCATAAAACTGACTGGAAATCTTGCCACGTTTTGATACTTTAGGGTAAGCAAGAAAGAAAACTTAATAACCACACTAATTAGAAGATATTTGTTTACAGGTGCAAGAAGTGCAAAGAAAAGTAAAATTGATCTTATTTCTGACTACAGAAAATGTGAAGTTCTCTTAAGTTTCCGTCAAAGCATTACAAATGAACTAGAACTCATAAATTTTGCTATATCCACCTGTAGAAATTCTTGAGAGTCTCTTCCACTGTTTAATTTATTTCACTGTAAGTCTATTATTCAGCCTGCCTGTTTCTTTTCTTCATATATTCTCATTAATAGATATTGAAAAGGAATAAAGAGAAGTGCTCTGGGATCTCATTTACAGGATTTCCATCAAATCCTTCTACCATTAATACCAAACAAAAATGTGATTTTTTTTTTTCCATATGAAATATGTAGAGGTTTTTTCTTGAGATTCCATTTTCTTTTAGAGTGTTTATGAAAGCTCTCTTTTTTTGGAACCAGGATTGCATGATTCCTGAAAAGCAAAAACCTGGCTTCTGGCAAAACAAAATAAGGCAGAAATAATACAGAAACCCCCTGTAGCTCAAGTAACTTTTTACCTATATATGTAATCTATTCTTGATTCTCATAAATTGTTAATAGCCTGTTCACACTCACAAATAAGAATTTAATTATGCTGGGGTTTTTACATGAAACTGTAGGATGTTCCTGTAAATTTTCCAGCTGAGATTTTATGTTTTCATACATTTCCACAACATGACTACTGAAATAACTGCCAATTATTTAACCTCATGCTTTGTTTGGATTGGTTTTGTCTTCCCAGAAATGAATTTGTTTATTGTGAGAAATCATGAGTACTTATTGATACAAAAAGAAAATGGGCTGATGTTCTACTGAGTGGTCTGTGCAACATGTAAGTGCAGTTCCTTTACTGTAATACGGATTACGTGTTCTATTTAGCTAATGTTTATGATTTGATTTTAATGAAGAAGCCATTGGTTAGAGATGTTTCTTGATTTGTTTTTAGCACAGCAGCAAGTAAGGTGCCATGACAGATTGTGTCTGAGCTCATACCTTTCTGAAGGTAGTTTTATTCCCTTGTGTTACTCTGTACATTAATCTCCATCAGGCGGCACTACACCTTCATAGACTTCACTCAGTAAAGTTCATCGTAACACAAGTCAGGATTAATGGTAGCTGATAAGTAAAACTCTAAAAAAATTACCAGATAGGGCCTACCTGGTCAGCAAACAACATGACATATAGGGCCTATTTGTTAAGCTCCCCCACAACAGCCATAGAGTGTCCTTTTATAGGAGGAACTGCAAAACCAGGACTTCACAGTGGCTGACAGAAATGTAAACTCTGATCAGAATCTTCAGGTTTGAGTCGACACTAAGTAATATTAATGGCCTTCTCAGATGTAATACACTAGTACGCAAGGGAAGGTGAAAAGGCCATTTATTCTTTCCCACAGCAGTATGTACTGAGCATTGTTGTTGTTCAGGAACAATGTTTTTTTGATATTGCTAATGCACAACAATTTAAATTTTCTTCTGTTTATGTTTGATTTCATTGCCATAAGCATTTTTTACCTGATAAAAGTCCAGTTCTGCAGATTGCTGTAGGATCTTCAAGTATTCATTTGACTTTTGAAAGGCTAATATATTCAACCATGTCCATGATGCTGTTTCTGTCTTTTCTTTGCACAGATCTTTGTGAGGACAATTTTATGGGCTTCAGTATTTGTGGATTGAATATCTGTCACTCAAATAGGCATGCACTGATACAGCATGAGAATTTTGAGCATCTTATTATTCAGTATTTTTAGTATGATTCTTATTACTGTATTTAGAAAAGCTTCAGTTCAAGAGCAGAAATTGTATCAGCTGAGTGAGGTATCATATAAAGTGGCTAGTGAAAGCCTAACCTGGGGTTTGCCACAGAGCCAGACAGCTTGTCTTTGTTCATGTGGGCACTCCTAAAAACTCTAAATAATAAGTTACGTAATAAAAGATGGTCTTTTTGCAAATAACTTATCAAACAAAGGAAGGAGTGGTTTGAATCTACTTAAGTGTAGAGTAGAGCAGGGGCTCCCAAACAGGGATTGAAAAGCTATGCATGTTCTCTACTGAAAGACTGACAGCAAGAAGCTGCAGAATTGGTCCTCTGATCAAAATACTGGCAATGTGGTGGTAGAATTCTTCTTCTAGCTAGGAAGTTCACACAGGTGTTTGTAGCTTCATGCAGGATCAGACTAGGAAAGGAAGGAGGGACAAATAAAACCAGCAGGCATCCCACTACCAATATATTTTTATTTTGTTCATAAATACTTTCAGTGCCATGACCATATGAATGCTCACAGGAGACCTTAAAACAGCCTTCCAATACCTAAAGGTGGCCTGTAAAAAGTCTGGAGAGGGGCTTTGGACAAGAGCCTATAGGGACAGGACAAGGGGGAATGGCTTTAACCTGACAGAGGGGAGATTGAGATGAGATCTTAGGCAGAAGTTCTTCCCTGTGATGGTGCTGAGGCACTGGCACAGGGTGCCCAGAGAAGCCTGCCCCATCNTAGGGACAGGACAAGGGGGAATGGCTTTAACCTGACAGAGGGGAGATTGAGATGAGATCTTAGGCAGAAGTTCTTCCCTGTGATGGTGCTGAGGCACTGGCACAGGGTGCCCAGAGAAGCTGTGGCTGCCCCATCCCTGGCAGTGTTCAAGGCCAGGTTGGACAAGGCTTGAAGAAACCTGGTGTAATCGAAAGGGTCCACTACTAGGGGGTTAGAACTGGATGAGCTTCAAGGTCCCTTCCAACACAAACTATTTTGTGATTATATGTAGTTACAATTTCTATTTACTTTTCCTGATATAATATTAGGCAAATCATACTCTTTAAAAGCTGATTTGAAACAAAAATGCTTTTGAATCCTTGCAGTTTCAGACATGCATTTTGTAATAATAATAATAATAATAATACAGTTCCTTGCTGCTAATGTATCGATGCATATTGTAAGTGTACACAGTGATGTACCATTATTTTTGCTCCAGGTTTGTTGTTAAGATTGAAATTGGTCTTTGTATTTAGGCAAATTTCCGAGGGAGCTGTGGGAGGTACACTAAGAACATTCAATTTCAAGACCTAATAAATATTTGAAATTATAAGGGGCAATTACTAATATTTAGGATTGAAGTACTAAGGTTGACTTTTTCCTTTGTGGCAAAAGAGGTGATATCTTAAGTAATTTTACATCCTTTGTGTTTCATCATTTTCACTTATTGTCTGAAGCTGAGTTATTTGTAGTGCGTGTACCCAGGCAAACACTTCTGTGTGCATTCTGCATAGCGGAACTCTCATACAGGTCAGTATTCCTAGAGTCTTGAAACTGAGCATCTCCATGAATCTTTTTAGTAACTACTTCTTGTGATACACAGAAATACCCTGATTGTATATATGTGGGCTTTTGTCTGGCTACTGTGATTATGTTTTGGTCTCTAAGGCTAGTTTAAAGAACAAGACTAACTTTATTGTCAATGATATTGAAAAGTTATTGCTCTTAGTTTCTTCTGCTGCTTTTGGTCTGTCTATGACAATTTTTAGCTACATAATATCCCCTTTTAATGTCACGTTTTCAGAAACAAAAAACAAGCACATTGCTTTTGTATTAGTTTTCTTGAATAATAGTCAGAGGTCTATTAATTCATGGCCTGGAAACTTCAGCACTGTTCTTGTTTTATAAAGAGTGTAGGCTGGGTTCAGTGGCAATGGCTCCTCCATATTTAGTGTCTACAAAGTATGGCCCTGACATCTTCTAAGACACAAGATGCTTGTGCATGATGTGCATTGACAAAGCATTAGTACAATGTTATGCAGGCTTCCTGAGACCAATAGAGAACATAATTGATTACTGACAATTCTTTTTATACACTATTCAAAACATAACAGACTACACTTGCATCATGTTTTGGACATGTACATTTCATCCCTATCACAAGCCATTAAGTCACCTCATGTGCAATAGATGACTCTTTTATGTCCTTTTCTCTCTGTTATACTGGAGATTTTTTTGTTATTTTGATGCTGTTTACCTTTAATCATATTTTTGTGTAGACATTTCTGTTTACAGATTCTTTGGGTCCTTCTGTGATTAATGGTTTTATCAGCTGTATCTGTATGATGCTAAATTCTAATCCATTCTCCAGCAAAACCTACAGCTGTCACTCAGGAATTAAATTAAAATGTTCATAGTATACTGCCCAAAGCTATCGTTGTCGCTGGATTCTAGGAAGTTCATAAATATGTCAGAAAGAATAGCCTTGTATTTTGAGATTGAAGAGGGTTCTCGGATTTACACAGATTTCAGTCATGGCTTTATGGTCCCTTCCAACCCAAGCTAGTCTGGGATTCTATGAGTCTATGATTTACATGGTGATGAGTTCTGTGGAGTATTGAAAAAGAAAATATCAATTTTTCAAGAAGAGCTATGTTTTCATCTTCAAGAATGTTCCTAGAGGAAGCAGTTTGAAGAGGAGGAACTGTTCTATCTGGTCAGCATTATTAATAGCTTAATTTTGTCTCAATACTGTAACTCCTCAGCTTAGGCTTCTCAGCAGAGGAGAACACAGAAGGAGCTACATGGTCTTTGGTGTCCACTGACCCTGTAGTCTTTTCTGATTAAAGTTTATTAATTAATTCCATGAAAATTCCATTAATTCCAAAGAAAAACTTCTATATTTCTTGCAATGATACCCTGACTTCTTCCCGCATGTTTATAGTGTGTTACTTAAACCACTTCAAAGTTCATTTTCCTTCCCAAAACTGCAAATATTTCTCTCCAATTGGCTTTGTATCATTCATTACAAAGGACTATGCTGAATGAACACTTTCTTTTGCAATCACAGCAGTACTTTGCTTCTGAGCTTTGTCAGAGCTCACTTGAGAGCACATGAGATTTATATAATCAATTGTAAATGTCCCACCGAAGAAACCTGAATCTGTTCCTTGATTCATTGCATGAGAGTTTACCAGTTAGTCCCTTGAGACAGCCACTCTAGGGTAGCTATTATGATGTGAAAGAATGAACAGGATTAATAATTTCCAAGGCATTTAGGATTAGATTCAGATAAATTAATTCAGGTATCTAACATTTGACTACCTAGTACCCTTCCATATGGAAGGACAGAAGCTGACTTTTTAAGGTGTTTTCTAACTTTTAAGACAGATATGATGAATTGTCCCATAGAAGTGGGTATTTTTCCCCTCCCCCGTTAATTTTAATGAGTATACATTGACTATTTCAGACTTAAGAGACATCTTTCAGATATTTAAATTTAAATAGGAAATCCCATCCTTTGAGGAAAGGAAATTTTGTTTGACAGGTTGATAACACTTGAGTCAGTCTCATAAACTCCTGCCTTGTGATCTACCAATTGGTTTTTCATCTTTTCCCCATGGTGTAATTTATTATGGCATCTTGTGTACAGCATGTGAACAAATGTTGAAAGATTCTTTCAGGTGCTTTCAGATATAAACTGTGATAAAAAATCATCATATTTTATTGCAAGATGATAATTATGCCCAGAGAGTAGCACTACTAGCTATGCAGTCAGTTTAACATTGAACCAGTCTTGCCTCTTCAAATGCATGCTGTCACTTAAGTGTCTGTAATACTGTGATATCATTTCTGTGTTGCTTCAATCAAGTTTTTCTGTGTTTACCCTCTGCCTCCAAATCTTTCATTTCAGATTGATACCAATGATCTTCCTTATACTTTGAGTTTTGGTTCACTAACTCATGCTCTGAGGTTGCAAATTCTAGTCTGGAAGCATGAAATTATCAAGGGCAAGATGTAAAGCTTCTACTGGTGTCATTTTAGAAAGAAAATCTACTACTCCATTTCCTCAGGCTTTTATGTAGGTCATTTAAAATGCATATTTTTCAGCAGCCTCTTGAGGGAATTTTCAAATTTTTCAGGATGATTTCCCCATCCACTATTTAATGTGCATCATTTTTAACTTAATACAGATGGACTAATGGCTGTAAGACTTGACTACTCTTGTACTTCCACCATGATCTAATCTAGTTATGCATATGTGTATAGGAAAAACATTCAGGTGATGGAAAAATATGGTACTTTAAGCATATTCACTGTACGACTCTGTTAACTTAGTGGTACATCTGTTGCTTTCTAACAAAAGATGTTTGCCAGATTACAAGGGACCAGGATGTATCTGTTAATGTACTGGGCATATAAGAAATCCATTTGAAATGTTTCAATCACTAATGTTGTTCCCAGCAAAATATAACTAATATTATGAGATAGCTGATCAATAAGCTAAAGCTGCTGTAATTACACCCTACATGTTGGCAAATGCCATGCTTCTTTTCATCGTATTCTTAAAGCTCTGACATATTTGCCAAAATCTCATAACCACCTTTCAAAGAGAAAAATGAAAGTGTTCCACTTTTATTCTCTAAAACTGCCCTTTCAAATCATAGAATCATAGAATAGGTAGGATTGGAAGGGACCTTAAGATCATCTACTTCCAACCCCCCTGCCAGAAGCAGGGACACCTCACACTAAACCATGCCACCCAAAGCTTCATCCAATCTGGCCTTGAACACTGCCAGGGATGGAGCACTCACAAACCTCCCTGGCCAACCCATTCCAGTGCCTCACCACCCTCACAGGAAAGAATTTCTTCCTTAGATCCAATCTAAACCTCTCCTGTTTAAGTTTGAACCTGTTACCCCTTGTCCTGTCACTACAGTCCCTAATGAAGAGCCCCTCCCCAGCATCCCTAGAGGCCACCTTCAGATACTGCAAGGCTCCTAAGAGGTCTCCACGCAGCCTTCTCTTCCCCAGGCTGAACAGCCCCAACTCTCTCAGCCTGT